>JAZHYW010046584.1:0-22987 GCA_037355805.1 Ixodes ricinus
GCAGTCAACCAAGCGTTCTCCGCGTTCGCGCTGCACAAGCGCTGCCTGGTCGTGCTTGCTTTGCTTTCGATACTTTCGGTATTTTGTCTCACAGAAACCCTTTTTTAATTGAGGGCGTCGCTTCCAGAAACGTGTTCCACATGTTACTAAAAGATAAACAGCCGCTTGGCAGCGCAACCTATACAACCGCTCCTGCATGTTGTGAGGTGGAGCGTCGGGCCTGGGCATCTGGTGGAGAGCAGCCGACCGGCACAGGGTGTACTTATATAGGAGGAACCGGTGAAAGCAGCCCCAACTTCGAGCATCAACTCTCCCCATTTCGGGTGCGCCGAGAAGTGACGCAGTCAGCTGCGTTGGCTGCTTGTCCCCGAGACAGGCCGACGAATGTCCCACCCTGGAACACGGCCGAGCATTGTTTCTTCCGCAATGGATGCGGGCGACAAGGCGTTTCCCTGTACTCCTCCAACCCCCACGATTTAGTTCCCGCTAAGAAGAGAGACAGACTCTTCAAGGGGGAAAGGGTGGAGGAGCCAGCTTAATTACCCGGGGCGGGGTGCACATTTTAACCGCGTCCCGGGTAATTAAAGGCGCAAATATATTAGCGTATTTAAAATTACCTCTTACAATTCCCTTCTGCTAAAGCGAAATGCCCTCTCGCAAGCCCCTGATGCACCAGGAAAACCAATCGTTCATCTTTCTTTAGTCAGCTGAACCAGTGAGAAAAGCGATCGGTATATAGTCGTGCAGATTCGTTCAAAAAAGGCGTCCACTTATTTTTCTGCTTGCCCGCATGCCCATAAAATAATAAATAAACCGACTACATTTTTTTTAGAGTAGCCAGCGTAAGTCTCTATTTTATTTTATTTGTCAAAGACGAAAAGAAGAAGTAGTAGGCTCTGTTCAGATAAGATCGTGCTCGCAAGTTTGGACGTATTTTTGTTTTTGTTAATTTTTTATATGTTTACTCCTCAACATGTGTAGGAAACGCAATCAAAAAAATATATTTTGCAAAAAACATAATATTTGAAGAAAAAAAAGTCGAGGGCGCCAGAACGTTATATTTGATTGTTGAAGTTCTCGTTTTCTCATGTTTGGTGACACCTACCACGCCCACTACAAATATCGGAAATCTAAAATGTGTTTAACTTATTATAGATTATGGGAACTACTGATATAAATATGTACATCATTGTGGAGGTTATATATTTCTCATCAAAAATGCGCAAACATGACTCCTTTGACGTTTTGTCACTAGATTTCTTCGCCGTTATCTAAACAAAAATAAATCGCTAAAACTTTAAAACATATGTCATATATTCGTATGAAAGCGTTCTTTCGAATTATATTTAAATAATTGCTTTATCTCAAAAATTAAAAGTTTATGTCGCTCCGAACTGGTTTAAGGTACAAAGTTCAAACAATTCAAAGGACAATTAATAAAAAGACAAAAAACTTCGAATTTCTTGAAATTTATAGTGACAGTTCTCCACCATACCCTTGTGTTTATTCATAAAAACATGTTGGATGATTCTGTTTCCTTCAAAGTTATAGCGCTGCAAATTCAAAGTTACAGCGCTGCTGCAATTCCACGCCGGCATGTTTGCCCAATGCCACCGACGAGATTATCGTATGATTCCGTGCTTTTTATGACTAGATATATTTTTGTGCTGTATTCGGGTATTGGGCTCAAGTTAGAGTATTCTGCTAAATAAAGCAATACCTGCGTTGTTTTTCCTTTTTATTAATTTATCCAGCAAGCCTATTCCGCCTTTTATAATTGCAAGTTCTAGGAGCTTTAGTTGAACTTTTTCCAAAAAAGCAAGACGAAAACAAGTGTAATCGCAACTACAACATGTTTTTACATAAGGTAGTAGTGGTCAGAGACAGAGAGCCGGAGTTGGACTTACTCCATAAATGCTTTCAAACTCTCCTCCCATAACGCTGTGGCCGTGAGACGGCGTCAATCAGTTTGTGCATTCTCTATTTGCCATATACGGTGTTGACGGATTTTCATGCAACTCGTTGGAATTATTACAATACATGTAAGTGCTTAAAGGAATTCGTCTGTCTGGTTTAAAGAAGGCAAAATACGGACTTGTCAAGACTCTCTCCCGCCAACGGGGGCAGCTAGCGCGCAGTTGTTCATTTCATTTTTAGATAACGGGCTCAGAAATCTAGTGACAAAACGTCATAGGGGCCATGTTTGCGCATTTTTGACGCAAACAATATAACCTCCACAATTCTGCATTATTTAAATCAATAGTTTGAAAAATCTATTATAAGTGCAAAATATTTGAGATTTCTTATTCTTGTAGTTTGCGTGGTGGGTGTTACCAAACATGACGGAAACAAAAACTTCAAAAATCAAATGTGCCATTCTGGCGCATTCAAAACATTTTTTTTATTTTCACATAATATGTTGTTTTTTTTTTGCAAAATCTTTTCTTATTATTACGTTTCCTACAGGTTTTTGAGGAGTAACATATACAAAAACTCAACAAAAACAAAATATATGTTTGGACTCGCGTGCATTATCTTAGCTGAACAGAGCCAGTAGGAAAGCATGATACATGTCGCACTCTTGATTGGTTGATCAGATTAAAAAAAACACAAATTACTAGCGTTCTCAGTGCATCGCGGAGAGTGGTGCAAGAACTACAGAAAGTGTAGTGCGTTAGTACTGGTGGTTAATTCACGTTCGCAAAATGTCGACAGTTGCAATTCTTTGTCAACAATTCGTTAAAAAAACACGCCTTCCGTGGGAAGCATGTTAAGAGGCCCCTACAACCGACACCGCCTCCGACAAATGCGAATCCTCGTAAGGAATGAGCTCATACACTCTCCCACGATGAGTCCCCCTGAGCATGGAAATATACAAAGATCGCAATCACCTCTCATCAAAGCTCTCAAGTGGCCTCCTCCACGTCAGCCCCCAAAAGGGGATGACCATATATGGTTCCTGTAAGTGCACACGATCGATTGAAAGAGTGGTTTTCTTCAACCCCCGTACCGCTAGTTTGCTGAGCCGCACGCGTCTTGAAACAACAATACCATGGAAGTAACCCGGCCTACACGTGCCCCTGCGCTTTCTGCGACGCAAACGTCGGGCAGCGCTCGAGGTAAGGCACGTGGTAGTGAAAGTGCACTTGCGCCGACTGCTACCGCCAGAGAACCGAGCCCGCGGCTCGTTGTGAAGGGTTCTCGGAGAAAGGGTCTCCCTGCCCGGGACACTCGAAGCTCCGCCCTTTTCGTCGGCTTCGGGTGATGGCATGACGTCACGTCATTTGAGTCCCGGGAACCGAGTCGCGGTAAATCGTGCCTGGTTTTGAAAACGGGGGATATTAACCCCAGGACTGCGATGGCAAAAAAGGGTAACGAGGGAACAAGTAGGCAGCACGAAGGTCCCACTTCTGCCTGTCTCCGTGGCATCGAAATTGTTTAGGCCATCGTGGAGGGTTAGAACCCGCGGTCCCTTCCTCAATGAGTCTTTGGCGCGTCGCTCGTAGTGTCAGTCCCTTCGTGAGATAAAGCGTCCATACTGCCGTTTTTGCTATCTACTTTACTCGTTATCTTTTCTCTACCCCATTCTTGTGAGAATACTGCACCGGGAATCACTTCGAACAACCATCACTACCCTCGTTTTCACCTCAAGCAAAAAGAAACTTTTGCGCATTGTTCATACGCACCGCAAATGTAGTTCCTACAAGATTTGGTTGTCGGACGAAGAAGCGTTGCTTTTGGCGTTTGAAACATGTACCTCTTAATAAGGTAACATATATATAATCTAAAATGCACCTATATACATATCTTAATTATCTACATAAAGTGGAAAATTAGTAAAGCTGCGCGAGGAGCCGAACCCTTTTTAACTAGTGTACTTGAGGTGAAAACAAATATAGGGTCGTTCAAGTCACCAGGCTCGATCTAAAATGGACCGTAAAGATCGACGCCTTCACGTAGCCATCTCAACTTTTTGTCAAAGGTGTATTTCACAGGTCGGTTTTTTCTTGTAAAATTACAAAGCGTAGTTCTCTTTTAGTAAAAAAATAGGGCCAAGAAACTTGCCAGGGTCTACGGCGGGCGGCGACCCAGACGACCAAGTCCAGTAGCGGGGTGTGTTTGGCGTTCGTATTGATAGATGGCGTCGGGAGCAGCGTCCGAAGGTGCAGCCGACCAGCGAAAGAAAGCAGACGACACGCAGACGAAATCCGTTGGCAGCAAAAGCGCCGCCGTTATGCAGACGCGTTTTTTACTTTAAGTTTTGCTTTTATTGTTCGCATTTATTTTTTAACCGAAGGTACATTTCAGAAAGATTATATTCATTTTATTAAACCACGGTGGTCGCGAGCCGTCGCGATAAGGAGGTAGCGCCATCTATCAATACGAACGCCAAACACACCGCGCTACTGGACCCCTGTCGTCTGCGTTGCTGCCCGCCGTAGTCCCTGGCAAGTTTCTTGGCCTTACTTTTTTATAGAAAGAGAGCTACGCTTCTGTAATTTTACAAGAAAAAACCGACCTGTGAATTATACCTTTGACAAAAATTTTAGATTGCTACGTGCAGCCTGCAGGCGTCGATTTTTACGGTCCATTTTAGATCGAGCCTGGTGACTTGGACCACCCTATATATTCTTCATATAATCAGTTTTGGTAGTGAGAAGGGTGATTGGCGTCGTGCGCCAATGGTAATACCGATTCCGTGGCAAAAGCAGTGGACGCCTTTGTAACCAGTGAGGCTGCATGATCATTAGGTCGCTATGCCACACACCCTTCTTATTGGCTACGGAAATTAAAACGAAGATCAATGATCGGTGCTCCTAGTGCATCACGTGAGGGACAGTACACACTAAAGCTTCTACAGGTGGACATCAGCATGTCACGGTGTTTGGAACTGCGTCCGCGACACGATTCAGAAGATCTTTTTCGAAGCTCATTGCTGCCTTTTCTTAAAAGGAGATAAAAAATAGTTAAAATATCGAAGTAAAAAAAAATAGAGGCCCCCGTTGCTTGAGTGCCAGCGGCGCCTCTTCCTGTAATTTGCGGAGAACCTCCGTGGGGAACAGGGAGCGGGTTCCCCCACCAACCTTTTCACGTCTTTCATAATGCAGACTCCCAAAACGCGCCAGGTCGGGCACTCGGGGCACGCTAGGCGAGAGGGAAAAGACAAAAGAACTGGAGCGGAGCTCCCCGGGAAGGAGAGAAACCGTTGACAGGTCTGGCATTAATCATGTAGGACGCCGACTATCTTCTTTCGCACCCCTTCCTGACATCGGTGCGGGAACGAAAGCAAAAAAATATAAACAAAAAATTAAAAAAGGGGGACCGAGATCCAGAGATACTCGCGCGAGCCAATTCCTAAAAGCTGATTAAATTTGTTTTCTTCCTCTCGGTCTCGGGGCCTGGCTCGGAACGAACGGCTCGAAACGCAGAACGAAAGGCGCGAGACGTTACTAATGCGCAGCTTCTTACCAGGGTTCAAAAGTGGCTTTCACGTCTTCTGACAAGAATGCGCGTTGAACGTCCTTTACTGGAGAAAGGCGCGCGGGGCATTTATATTTCATCGCAGAAGTTGGGCACCAATTACCGCTCTCGCTCCGCGCAAAGTATCTTGATTACGCAAGTGCGCCTGAAAGTGGATGTCCGAAGTGCCTTCCGAACGCGTTGTGCGTTACATTAAAGACACTGGATCCTGGAAAAGTAGCGCCATTGCCTTCCCTGCCTCCTAAAGGGTCACAAACAAATACTAACGCACAGACGACCAAACCTCGCGAGGTGATTGGTTGATTGGTCTCAGTTGCTATGGCCAATCGCCATTTCGGTTCATTCAAATCTTCGAAGCTTCCAAAGGGACGTTTTGATTCAGTCGCACCAAGATTGGTATGAATAATCATCGTACTGAAAGCGTTCCTCGCCAATATAAGTATTTTTGGCGCTGTGCGTGCAATCCATTTATCAATCATGCTTATTTCCCCATATATCTCACAATGGTGTTGGTGTTTTTGCGTATTTAAATACATTAAAATCATCTTTCAATGCCGAAAAGAACCGGCGCCGCATGTGGTGGCGGTGCGGAGGTGTGTGCTTTCTTCGCCGGTGTGTGGATAACAAAATCTCGGAATTCAAGAAACGTCTCTACCTGCCACCAGCGAATTTAGATCGGCTCACGAATAATGGAAAGGTGAAAGAGAAATTGCTTATTCCATGAACCAAAATGGCGACCATACGGAGAGCTTGGTGCCACTTTCTCAGGATCCAGTTACCGTATTTTCCCGAGTAATATCGAGTAATAGCCGCGCTTTTTCTGAGCAAAGCCCGTGGGCCTGCTTTCCCGCGGAGCACGGGGATAGCGAAATACCGCGATCGGCAGAAAACTAGGGAATTGTAGTAGACCGTTTTCTCCTCCGCTACGGTATCCCGGAAGAAAACGCCGCACCTGCGCATGCCCGCCGCCAGCCTTATCTGCATAGTTCAAGGTCTCGCGGGGGATTACGGAGCGCTATCCGGGTGCTTAGCGAGCTGCGGAAACGGTCTACTACAATTCCCCAATGACAGCGATTTATTGGACAGAGATAACGTGTTCACGCGAAAACGCTATATGCTTAGATCGCATTTTTACGAACAATCGTGTCCTCGACCTTGTTATTCGCTGTTTGATTTTTCTTTATGCAGTGCGCGATTATTGGCTGTTTGTGTGTTCTGCAGGAACGTAGATGCAAGGGCCTTGTTCGTAAGAAGTGCGGCTAATATTCGAGCAAATACGGTATCAGCAGTAACTCTGAACAGACCTATACGCCTCGCAAGTGTGCTTATTTTCGTCTTCTGCGCATGAGAAAGGAAGTAGCGGTGACGTCAGAACGCCGAGCCCTGATTGGCTGATCGCGGTCCCCTATCTGAGCGTCGTCTGCTCCTTTGCAACGTCGTCTGCTCGCAACGTCGTCTGCGTCTGTCGATACCGTTGTGCGCTGTGCCGTTTCAGAGGGACTCGTCTTTTGTAGTAACTCGAGCGGTTCGTTGTTTTGTCGAACAACTAGCAGACGCGCATCAAGGAGGAAGTCAAAGTACTCACTGGCGAGGTGTCCCGACGACGCCGAGGTTTGTTTGCTAAGAACCGAGAGTGAGCGTGTTAGTGTCCGCAAGTTCCCTCCCAAATACTTTTTCCCTCCTTTCGTGTGCGGCAAGACTCCTCATTCTTTAACGGCGTCGGCGGGTTGGCGCAGTTAACGTCGTCTGCTTTACGTCTGCTAGTCAAAGCGATGGCTCCTTTACCTTTCCTGCGTCTGTCGGATATTCACCGCTTTTTCACCGGCGAGAGTCACCGTTGCCTCGGAAAACAAGGAGATGACAAGAGGAAGAGATTGACCTCTTAACCTAAAATTGAGGTCAGTGATCACAGTATAATACGGGAAGGGTTCACAAGGGTCGCGCGGGCATATTCCATTCAGCACGCCAGCCGGTCGTGGGCAGACGGTCGCCGAGTCGGAGTGGCTGCTAGGCCTATCTGCCGAGTTCGCTTGGTCGGTGTCGGTGGAATCGTGGCCGTTGGAGCTTTTCCCGGGTGTTTGTGGATCCAGCGTTCTTGTTCGTCGTGGTCTGGTTCAAGTACTTTTTACTTTTTCTTGCTGCTTGAAGTCGGGACGCGTGAGAAGCGCACGTAGAAAAATAAACGTCCGTTGGTCGTCGCGACCGTGACGCTGTCGGCCATGCTGATTTGATCGTAACAAGTGCATAGCTTCGGAGCTGTTGTAGGATTTCGTCGTAACCTGCGCAAAACTTACGAATATTTCGTTTTGTGAATACGAATTTGTTTTTAAGTTTTGTCTTACGCACATTTTTGGCGTAAGATCGTTTCGTGAATCTGGCCTCTGCACTTTCGAAAGTCGCAGGAAAGGTAAGCGACAGACGACGGCGAGCAGCGACGCTCAGATAGGGGGTCGCGATCAGCCAATCAGGGCTCGGCGTTCTGACGTCACCGCTACCCCCTGCGCAAGAAGCAGACGAACTTGCCCTCCGCATTGCTACATTACCCAAGCACCCAAGCATCAAGGAGAATGCAAAATTAGTGTTCCACGCGCCACACGCGCACGCCTTCCCCGTATAAAAGATTCCAAGTAAATAACCAAAATAAAGCGTTGACGAATGCGCGTGCAAGATGCCATTTGTTTTTGGTTTTTGCTTTAGAAAAGTTACTACGGCTGAAACCAGCACGTGCGGCGCGTGGAACACCAATCCCTGCATTCTCCTTGATGCTAGGGTAATATTGGGGACGTGCGCGACCGAAAGCGTCGCTGTGGTCGGCCTTCCACGATTGGCCGAACGCTGACTATGACGTCGGAAGGGGGATTCATCATCGACGGAAATAAGAGGAATGAAAGAACTTTAATTTTGACGGTGTTGGCGTAGTTCTTTTGAGACCGCAATGATATCAAGCTTCTACCATGCTATTTACAAGCACCATCGAACTTGTTGTTCGCAAGATAATGACGTCACAAGGGGGAACCATAGGAGGGCGCCACCAAAACATCTCGCCGCTAATAGCAATAGGTCTATTTCGAACACACAGGTGACGTGCTCGAGTGCACGAGCGATGACGTGTGTCTAGAATGCGACGCAGTCAAGTCAGCCCCACGCGAATAGCTGGAGCCTTTGAAATAGTACCCCCTGAGAAATAAGTCAAAACTAAAGATAAAGAATTGTCTTTCAAAATAGAGGAGGAGGAAAACTTTATTTAAAAGCTGAAGTCCGAGCTGTCTGGTGATGCACCTGCTAAACCTCTGAGCTAAAGCCGAGAAACCCTGCTTTCCGTGTCATAGAGCGAAGAGGAAAACATGTGGGGTGTCACAAAATGATGAGGTGTCACCACTCAGTACAGGTGAAATTCTGGAAAATCTTTACAAACACACAGGCGCAATTTTGCAGCTGACAAAGGCTTTGGCAGCATTTATTGTTACGCTGAATGCACGTGTCAGCTGGTGCTAGATGTTAAAGGAGAGAGAGAAATTTGTACAACGACCGTACTACAGTGTCGTCGTAGTAGAGTGATTGTCGTAGAATCAGTGGATGAGTTACGAGGAAGAAGTCGATGCAGACGTTTTGTTTGTTGGTATTATGTTCATTAAATGCACGTTTCTGACAAAAAGAACACACTTTATATTTGTGACACAAATCAGTCCTTGTGAAATGATAGGACACATTATTAAAAAAGTAGTTTTTATTTTTATGTAAAGGCAATTCCAATGCGTATTTAAAACAACGGCTTCGTGTTAAAGCCAGAAATCTGCCGAAAAGCCGTAGCAAATCTTGGTGCAGACATTGCTAAAGAAAAAAATAAGACGAGTGTTTCGCGCCGAGACTGTGTTGAGCAAGGCCTCTTTTTCGGGCTTTTCTCCTTGCTCCAAGTTTGCGACGAAACGCTTGGGGGCAAAATGGGGGAAAATACCCGTTGCGAGACAAGCAGGCTCGTCTTGCGAAACCGCGGTGCGTTCGTCTAATAACAAAAAAATCCCACGATAGAACTTTTAGAACTCAAGAAGGAATGCACAACTCGGGCGCCGCCAGGAACGTTAGAACTCGGCGCTTAAAGAAAAAGAAAAAAGAAAGAAGTCCAGGACCACGCTCATGAAGCTGTAGGTTTTGGAGGCCGGCTGTTTCCAGCACCCCTAATTCTAGCTTTCGAGAGCGCAACCACCGTTTAATAAGTTGCGAAAAACATTATTCCTAGCGCTTCAAATATAGTTTTAGGAACGGCACGTGTAGTTTGGACTTACGACGCAACCATGTGCGCACATGGTGGCGTCGTAACTTTTATACCGAAGTTTATTATTCTCTTCCTAAATCTCGTACTGGATTCCAGGCCGCCCACTTGGATGCAAGTAATATTTAGGCCAACGCGAGCTCACCCTGAGAAAGAGCTGCTACCGAGATAATGATCTACGCACGTTCCCCGGATAGACGATTCACACTGGACGATGTCGCCGTCGACGCCGTAGCGTTGACAGTGTCGTCAGATGACGACAGCGCGGCAGTTGGTCAACACTGTGTTGCGCCACACGCGCGTACCAAGACAAATCTGCCAAAGCGAGTTTGTCGTTTCGAGCGCGTTCGCAGTTCATGCGAGTTAATTAGTAATAGTGCTTCTGCGTCGCTGAAGCACTATTACTCACGCAAGATACCTTTGCTGGTACTAAATCTGGAAGCTACGGTCACGGACAATATGAAAAACCCAAGGCGAGCGCTTAGCTCGGTATCGGAAGAAAGCTCAACCATTATCGAGGCTTCAGCGGCAGATAAATTTTTGTAGCGTGAGCTACACTGGCCGAGGTTGAGCAGTTTCGCGTGGCTCGCATAATGAGCCGTGCTCCATGCTGCGCAAGCGCGAGGAGCAGTGACGTCACATGGCGCACAGCTGGCGCGCCGGAGACGCCGCTGCCGCGCGCTCCGCCGCCGCCGCGCGCCTCGCCGGTCGGCGAATGCGCGAGGAGCAGTGACGTCACACGGCGCACAGCTGGCGCGCCGTAGCCGCAGCCGCCGCGCGCTCCGCCGCCACCGCGCGCGCCTCGCCGGTCTGCGCATTCCAGAGGAGTGACGTCATAGCCGCGGCCGACGCACTGGCGCTGCCGCGGGCCCAGCTGTCCGCCTCCGTTGCGCAGTAGCCAAGTCTGACGCTGCACCGGAGCCGCTCGATAGCGCCTCTCATTTTGTGCGCATACGCTCACGCTACGTATATCCTGGCATAGCCGAGCTAAGCCACCGCAATTTTTTTGTCGTCACTCTCCGCTTGATCTGCTGTCGCTCAGAGCGCCGAATGTAGAAGCGTTCCCCGACAACGTTCCCCGACAAAAGGCAAAATCAGGCGTGGCTCAAACCAAAGTGTTGGCAGGTTGAGCGATCAGTTTTCAGGCGCTTGAGCATACGGTCGCGATATATTTGACGATAAGATTTTTTAAAACTAAATCTTTTTTAACGTTCCCCCCCCAATTTCAAAATGTTGTCCGTCTGTCCGTACATTTTATGCTAGATTTAGCGGGGAAGGAGGTGTCACGTGACCTATAAACCATAGAGAAATTGACGGCACGTCAACTCAGTTTCGCCGCTAAATTTAACGGGAAAATTCACGTCCTGTAGCCAAAACATCAATTCATTTCCCCGGCTAAATTTAGCGGGAAATAACGTCACGTGACCAATGCAGCAATTCAGTTACCCGCTAAATGTAGCGGGAAAATTCCCGTCTTTTGACCTAAACGCCAATCCGGTATTCCCCGCTAGATTGAGGGGGAAAATATACGTCAAGTGACGCACCAATTCTCTCACCAATTCCCTCTAATGCATTTCATGCATTAAAGGACTTTCAAGGTATAGGTCGCTGCCAATTTTCTTGAAATAGAATGCTCACAGTACAGTATAGTACAGCATATAGTACACCAAGTTTCGTGATTTTTATTTTATTCTACCAAGCACCACTGCTATCGGTGTTGACTTAGCAATCGTTTGCCTACCAAGTGGGTATAGTAAAGACAGAAATCCAACAGACGCTGAAATGCCGCTCGGTGAAAAATTAGCCTCGATGATAACTCAGCTATAGCCGGTGACAGGTCAAGAACAAAGTGGAAGCTCAAACCACCTCTTTCCACTTTAGCAGAGCGGACGGTCGAGAGGAGGTTGCCTCCTCTTTATTGTTTGCTCTGCCAAAGGGGAGAGAGGTGGGAGGGGCATACATTTCCTTCTTGACCTGTCACCGACTACAGATCTTCGGAACCACGTGCCCGTTTGGCCTTGATCTTATCGTCCACGGCTATTCATTTGAATGATATCAACCAATCTTAATTATATTCCTTAGTGTCTTCTACTCATGATATCAAATACATATTGAGTTAAGCCGTCATGAAATTTGGTTGATTTTGTGCGTGTTATTTTTCGTGTGGTTTCTAGATGAAAACGAGCGTTCGTTTCTCGTTCAGCGACGGGAGGTAATCTAAGCCCAACTAGTTTTATGCTGCTTATTTCTTTGGTGACCTCCACGGTACTATAGCTCTGTTTGGGTATCCGACGACCCTTTCTTGTGAGTTAGCGTGCCGATTTTGAAGATTCACAGATAATCAAATAACACTAATTTCTTCTTCTTTTTTTTTAAGGAGCAAGGTGTTTTTTTTTTTATGTCTCATAAGTTTATGAGTTTTGTGTGCCTAAAAGGTTGGGCTACAAACGGGCTGGTTTTTGGCAAGAGAGTTACAGTGTGAGTGGCCGTCTGGCTGTCACTCCGCTTGTCTGCCCGCTGCTCCCGCCGTAAGCTTTTAGATATCTTTTTTTTTCTTTTTCTTTTTTTTTTTTGGAAGGCCGAGACCATAGTTGTTGCCTTTTCGGCGTTTCGCTCTCTGTAGCGTGCTTTTGCCTTCGGGTATGATTTGCTTGCGGGAGCGTTTGCCCTCGGGCGTGGCTCCCAAGTGGTCTTCGAACATACTTTTGCCTTCGGGCGGGTTTTTGCCTGCGGGCGGTGCCTTTCCCGTTTCGAGAGTGCGGTGTGGCGTCGGCCCGCCGTGCAATGAGACGACGACGATCTTCCGAACCCGTCATCAGCCCAGCCTCGGTGAGCCTGCGAACGTTCTCCGGGACTTCGGGTCCACTGGTTGAGACTTTTATTTTTCTGAACTTTTTTATTTGCGCTTGTGAAGCCTGGTTTTCGGCTGCCGTTTTGTCACGAGTGGCGTGTTGTGTCACCGTGTTGTGATCTCAAAGTGTTTCCTCCTTTTTTTTTTTTGTTCTTCGTTGTTTTGGTGCCCGAAGTTTCGTTGAGCCTGATTTCGAGCTGAAACATGTGTACATGTTTCTTTCGTTGAGTTTGTTTGTGTCGCCGTGAGCGGATGTTTATCGACCTAATTTAATTTATGTTTTCTTTTTTTGTGTTTACCTCTGCGTGTCATCGTCTTCTTCGGTCGACTTCACAACGGGCGTGGAGGCTATCGCTTGTCACGTGTCTGAATCTAGCAATTTTTTTTCTGTCGTTTTAAGTAAGTTATTGTTATCGTTAATATTGTTACCGTGATCGTTTATATCTAGGGCGGGGCGTCGATTAAAACATTTAACCTTGTTAATCGCCACCCTTTAATCGATCAATCGTTCTCGTGCATTGCCATGCATAATATATAAAACCTTTTTTTGCCTTTGTTGAATTTGTGACAAAACGGCGCAATATACAATTTTGATTTGAATCAACCTCGATGTGTAGTTGAGAAAGGTTGAAAGACACTCACAGAGTATTACTTCAGCTGCATGAGGCAAAGAGGTTGATTGTTCATAATAGTCTCTGCCGCGCTAAACGGACAATCGAACTGCGTTGAAGTAGCCTGGACATGTGTATAACCTCCTGCAATTGTCTGGAGTTCCAGATTTCGCCACTACAGCTTTACTTGAGGCTAAATATCACCTAAAGTTTGCCCTTCATACAGGCGTACTCATTCACGTCTGCTTAGTGAAAGCGATGAATTTTTTTTTTTTTTGGTTTGTAGAACTTTTTACCGATTAACCGATTAAAATATTTAATCGCGATTAAAGCATGAATTGATTAATCGGTAGGTTAATTGATCAATGGCCCAGCCCGTTTATTATCGTTATTATTGTTATGTGATTTCGGTGTACTTTTGCTTTATCATTACGAGTCCCGGCTTTTGGAACATTTTTTACAACTACTGTTTAAGCGTATATCCTAGCTCAAAGCCCAACTCTATATCGACATTACTTAACAATCAGTTCGCTACGTCTTGTTTCGATCTTTATGATGCCTGAATTGACTGTCTGGGCACATGCCCCCTCTCGATGTCTTGAGTGCGCAGGTTACACATGCGACAGGCGGTTTTGCATCATCATGAAGAAACGGGATGTCTTTGCTGTTACGAACGCTGGCTGTTTTTACCGCGAGCTCATAATGAACCATCTGTAGTTCGGCACAGTGGACACTCACTGTAACAGTTTGGCCAGGCGGTAACGGTTTACATTAGACTATATATCATGTATATATCATTCAATCAATTCCTTGATTTGAAGTAGCCTACCTCAAAATAGGAAATTAAATTCTTCAATATGAAGACACTTTGAGTGACATCAACGATACTCGTTGTAGTCTAGGCAATAACACCTACTGCTGGATATTGGACTTTGAGGTCTGTGGATAGAACTGTGGATTACACCCCATGTGACGTGATCTCTTAGGATTGCTGCACAAGATCCAATATGTGTTTTTATAGCAAGATATTTAACATATTCCTAAATATTTTTTTTCTTTCTTTTGCGGGAAAAACGCTTTATGCGAAAGCATACAAACACATTTACAACTAAACACGCACTGATGATGCCTCCCGCATGGGAGACAAAAACGTCCGATTAAATTTAAAATATTATGTCAAGTAGGTGTTTGCTTTATCAAACAGTTGTTATACTTCGTCTCACCCTACGATGGACTAAAGGCGAAAGCTACGGACCGCCATGATCCAATCACGAGCCACTTAGAAATTGTGCGGCATGCACGATGCACGTATCGGTGCCCGCGTCTAGGATCACTGATGAGGGAACGGGTGGACAGTGGTTCGAATCGAAGAGCACTGAGTGACTCAACAATTTTATATCGAAAAGGAAGCCACGACATATAGGCTCTTCGTAGCGTCCAAGCTACAGAAATGATGCGGCGCTTTTGATTTCGAGTATTATTCGTCCATCCCTAATCAATGTTAAGCGTGTCATAGTATAGCGTGGAACGTGATTGGACCTGGTGGCCCGTGGCTTTGAACTTTAGTCCATCGTAGGATGAGACAAAGTATAGTGAAATAGCGACAAATATGTATGGTTCCTTCAAAGGCCTGTTCACACATACAGCGGAGCGCTAAGTCAGCGCTACACAAGAACGCTCGAAAGAGCGCTCATGTGGCGCTTCCTAGAGCGTGACTTAGTTCTAATATAGCGCGCGATTAGCGCTTGAGTAGCGTTTTGTTTAGGGTGCCTACATGTCTGTCTGTCTCAGGGTGAAGACATCCATTGTTGCACTGAATCTGCCAGGCGTGACGCTCTCGCGCACTCGGTGCGTGACTTGGGCGCTAAAATGGCGTCTCTGCATTAGCCAAAGCTATGCGCTCGAGCTGAGTGACACCGGATTGCGCGCACTTCAAAAGGCATAAAAAAACGATTGGGCGGAAAAATGGCTGAGATGTCACCACTCAAGCAAAAGCGCGCGTGTGTACGAAGGCACTCTAGTTTTGTTAGCGCTTGAGTAGCGCCTTGTTAGCGCTTCTTATACCGCGGTTACTGCTGCAGATTAACGCGTGCACTGCGGTTCCGGTTCCTGTGGTTGAGTGTGCATCAGCAGCACCATGGCGGACATTTGGGACGCTGAAATAGAAACGCTAAAAATGCTGTTACATACACAGTTAGGGCATATGTGTGTGGACGGCTTAACGCCCAGAAGTGCCTTCTGGGTGCGCGAAATCTTTCGCCACCGAGATACCGACGGGTACCCGGCGAACCTTGTTCCCAGGCTGAGGGACCGAGACACAGAGCTCTTTCGAAGGTGATTATTTTTTAACTGCGTGTCTTTGAAACCAGAGTCACGCATGTCGAATAGAAAGCGATGAGGTCGTACCCAATCAATTAGTCGCTCAGAGTCCATGACTCTGGATCGTCTGCCCTGACCCTTTGCTTGGAGAGCGGCTCTTTTACTTCCTCTTCTTTCAATGCCAAAGGAAAAACAACAACGAACGGAATCGCCGTGCACTCGCTGTTCCGCAGCAGCACGCACGTACTCCACAAGGAGCGTGAGAGCGCTTACACTGCGCTAACCAAGCGCCTGCTGAAGCGCTTCTGAAGCGCTGAGCGAGCGCCTACTGAAGCGCTTCTGAAGCGCTAACCGAGCGCTACGTCACGCGCAAGTCGGTGCCACATCAGGCGCTCACTTAGTGTCTCCGCTGTATGCGTGAACCGGCCTTAATAAAACCTAGGATCTGTTAGCCTACAACTTTTTGGCGTTAGCTATGAGAGCGAGCGGAGCGCGGCAGCCGTATACGGTTTTGTGTTCTATTTTTGAGAATTGCTAACAATAAAGGAAGCCAAACAAATTTCCCCGAGCTGGTACAGTTGTTTTTCGTCTTTTTAAGTCACGGAAATGTTCCTACCGAAACACAACCACCTGTTCTGACTCACGGTTCTGTATGTTCTTGTCTCTGCAACCAAAAAGATTCGGCAAGGAACCGAGGCTCCTCGCGCTCACTTCCACCCAGAGCTCTCTTCTTTTTCTTCTCGATCTCTCTCGTTCCTCGGGGCGGAGGAGAGTCGTGGACGAAGTCGGCGGCGCCAGCGACCCCGAGAGCGGCCAGGCGGACTCTCTCGGCGCGTGACTCACGTGAAGGCGCGGCCAACCCGAGACTGCGGATTGATTAAAGCGAGCGCGCGGGAAAACGCAATCGGATACCCCGAACGCAAACTGTTGACACTGCGAGCCCCAAGGGGTCGGGATTCAGCCCCGGAGATGCGCCAATAGCGCAAACAGACAGCGGCGGGTGGCTGCGTGCGCGCCTGCAATAGGGCGGGTGGGCAAACATCTCCGGGTCCGCCATCGCTCATCTCTCGACGTCGTCGTTCCATTTCTGCCCGCGGCCGGGTTTGAAGGAAGCCCTCCCCGCGGGTCGCGTGCGTGCACCGGGCAACCCTGGGTTCTTTGTTCCGCCCCGGTCCGACCCGCGGCTGCGTGGCTGCTCGGACCGGAGTTCGAGAGTCGCCTGCGTTATAAGCCGAGCAGCCGGCCTGGCAACTATGCTTTCGGTACACTCGCTTTTTTTTTTTTGCCAAAATTGTATTTACGAGGCGCGGGACTATGTAAGAATTGGATCTGGGATGTAGAGTCAGTCTCGAATAAAAAGTGGATTATTTTTTAATTAAGAGTTCTTTTATTTGTTTGTCTGTGGGAAATTTTATTTCTTGTGAGCAAGAAAGCATTTTTAGACTGAATCCCTCAGAACTTCAAGCCATGTAGTAGCATACTCGACACGCGACACAATTTCTTACTCTTGCCACCATCCTAGTGGTCATTCGTACTCCATCTTGACAAACAAAACAAAAATCAATTTTGTGGCGCAAAATGTATGCTTTAGGAGCTACACTCCCAACAAGCAGTAAAAACACCACTATGGCGGCTGATATGCGTAGAAAGTCAAAGCGACCATGAAATAATTTTCCAACTTTTTCCAAATAAAGGTACCAATTAATCTTCAGTGTTCACAGAACCCGGAGCAGGAATCTGTTTTCGTTTTATTGCCTCCAGTTTTGCACACACACACACACACAAAAAAGATTTAAACTCGCGTCTACTTTTCTCCTCGACTCGACCGAACTCGGTCTTCAACATGTGAAATCACGTGGCCGTGCCGTAAAGTATGCCTTTCTACCGGAAACGGAAGTTCTCCCAGCCGGGCGAGGGAGTCGCGTTGGACACAAGCACTGCGTCGCACGGACGTATGCGCTCGTCAACAAACCGTCGACGAATATTTAGATTCGCGTTCGCGGTCAATGAGTGCCGTGACGGCACTTATCATCGCTTGCGAATGACAAGTTTCATCGTCTGCTTAGGAACGTCGGCGGAAGATTGTAGTCATCTTTCCGGTGCCCAGGCACTTCCCAACCGCGTGATTTCTCATTTCGCTTTTAAGTTGAGGAGGAAAGCTAAGGAGGAAGAAGTTGAAAAACCATGTGATGGTCCCTTTAAGGGTAGTACTCAGGCACCTTCTAGCTAGACATGAATGCATTAGTGAAAACAAAAGAGACTAAATGCTGTTACTCGTTGCTCGCTCAAAAAGTAACCAAGTAAATTACCCGTTACTGAGATTCAAAAGCTGCGTGTTACGATAGTTCAAAAGTGTCCAGTTTCGTTGTCGTCACCCTGGATGTCTTGTTTTTCTGAAGCAGTAGCCGCCCTCCAATGTTTTCTATCGCTAACATCTTAAAATATGGGGCCCCAAGGCTTGGGATCCCTTAAAAAGCGCATTCGCAGAATATCTATCTGCGCTGGCGCAGTGCGACGTCCCAAGCTCCTCGGGGGACCCAATGCATTGGGGCCCCCTATTTTAAAACTCTCTAATAATGCCTAGCTTCTTAACACATTCATGCGCACAGACTTTTTTTTTTGCGCTTTTTTGCCGTCAATGTCACAGGCGCGGGTTGGAGTGAACACCAAATAGGGTAACTCACTAATTGGTGTTGCACACGCTCCTCTTTAGAAATATACAATTAGTCGTTCCTCCACCAAAAAGTAACTAAAATACGTTACGTGACGTCACAAAGATAACCAGCACGCAACTCCCCACCATGTTCATGCTCTTCTTCCTATTTTAACTTCTGCTCTGCTTCCAAAATGGGTCAGGTTGCAGAGTATCTCTATTTCTTACATTTCTTTTTCTGTAATGCTTGGAGGCTCAGGCATCAAACAAAGTAAAATAACGGGGTGAAATATGAGAAGAACGAGGCTCTTTTTATTTAAAATTTCGTTCGTTTAAAATCAAACATGTTGCAAGATTAATATTGAACTAATTGCACGACTCAACTGAATGCTCGCGAATTCGACTCTTTATTTTGACGCATTCCCTCGCCCTCCCGACCAAGCATGTTTCGCCACCAGCGCCGATAATACTGAGTTCCGCCTTGGGGCGTGTCTTGTATTGAGACCAGTGTTGGACAAAATACTCGATAAAAGTATTTAAGTTAAGTTACTAAATACCTGCTTCATAAAGTATTTAAAATACTTCTCAAGTTACTTTCACTGTGAAGTATCTTGAGTAGAGTACAAATACTTAGAAATGTAATTCAAGTACTTTTGAAGATACTTCCGCATTGCGTAATTTAAATCGACGTCAGTGGCAACGAAAATTATACAGTTGCGCAAATCTGGTTTACCAGAACGGTTTACTTGCGCAAACTAACACAAAACAGAAAAAAAGAAGGGAAAAAAAAAACATCGTAAGGCTATTTTATGCATTCCAACTACAAGGAGCAGAATATTGTCACGACTGACAAATGATGAGGCGGTGATAAACTGAAGAAACGAAACGTTTAATGGGGCGAACTTGTGCCCGAAACAAAATAGAGAAAGGCTAGCTTCGCAGGCGTCGATGTCGGCGAAACAGCAAGATCGAGCGCTGGGACAAGACTGACACCGAACCAAAAAAAGAAAAAAATTGGCTTGCTTTTGTGTGTTTATACAGCCTTGATGATGGTACGCCTCAACGGGTGACCAGTCGCTTAGCTGTAGATGAGAAAGTTAGCCAGTGCAGTACAACCGCTGACCTGGGGGTTTTAACGTGCATCACGCAGCAGTGATTACACAAACGTGTGCCGGTGCGAAACTCATCCAGATCCAAAAGGGGCGGGGGCCGTGGGGATCGAACCAAGGAGGTTCCCAGCGCAAGCTTTCGCTACCGCCACGCGCAGCACCTTTTGTCCCCGCGTGGGTTTCTCGAACGTTCGACGTAGAACGTTCCTTTCGTAGAATATTGGTAACTCAATCACACGGCAAGGTTCTCGAACTTACGAGAATGTCAAGTTGAAGGAATATATAAAAGAGGAGTCCGCTCCCTGGAACCGAACCCGGAGGCTCCGCGCGAGAGCCAAGCGCGGTAACCATTCGGCCTCGCGCTCGCTCGGTGACGCGCGTGGCAATATCACTGATACATGTTACAAAACATTTCTGGGAGAGAAATAAAGGGGTCGCTTTAGCTATAGTGACATTGCTGAATATCACGTCCTGCGGCGCACCTTAGACGCATCGTTTAACTACAATCCACATTCCCCATATGGGGAGTTCACTATAAACGAACTTGGGATACTGATATGAGTGAATGGATAATAAAGAGAACCCACAAAAAAGCCATCGGCAGTGGTCGCACCTTCTTAAAGTTGGTTGCGTTCAGAAAGGCACTCAGCGTTGGGGGCGCTTTGTTGGGATTTTGAGAGGTCATCCAGCTTTTAGTTCGTTTCTTGTACGGTTCTCCGCTTATCAATGATCGCTTACAGACATTGTTCGCGAGAGCAATGAGTGACGGACTGACGACAAAAAGAAAATAAACAAAAGGAAGCCTAGACGTTTTGCCGTATGGGGGTCAAATATACAACATGCAAAACAAAAATGTCTTCGTTTTTTTTTTGTCCACTTCTAATTTTTTTATTTGTTATTTTCTTGACACTTAAGTCTGCATTGTTGTAGTAGGTCGTTTCCCGGTCTGCGTCGCGCCTCAGTGTGGCATCTAATCCTAACTTCCGTAAAACCACCCCTTTTGTTTGAGGATTTTTTGGGGGAAACTCTAGGAAACAAAAAGCGCCTTCGGGAAGGCGAGGGAAAAACCTTCATTGTACGAAATTTGAGCTGAAATTTGAGTACGAAATTGTACGAAATTTGAGTCACAATCGGCAAAAAAGCGATGTTTTTTTTATGAGCTCAACCAAAGGGGTTCTCCAACCAAAGTCACCTTAGCTAATCGGAGCAAGCAACAGGATTTGGTTGCTCGAAAGAATGTTCACGTTTGCCCGTGCCACGCCCACGCCACTTCACACCGAAAAACTCGGAAAATGGCGGAATGTCAAAAATGTATTTGAGATAATGAGTACAAGATACTCAGAAATGTATTTAAAATAGAGTATTAAATACTCTCGATAAAGTATTTGCAAGATACCAAGATACTTCAAAAAGTATCTGAAATACAGTATCTTGAGTAGAGTATTTGAGATAGGCACAAGTCTGGTTGAGACCCGAGAAAGGGAGTTTTCGTAAGAAATCTGCATCTCTTCTCGCATGTTTCATGACGCTTGTTCTCGAAAGACGCCGATCTGACGTCGTCGTGTACTGTTTGTGTAGCCTTCCCCTCATTGACTGCTACAGATGTGTGAATGGAACCTTCGCACGAAGTTCAACGTACGTTCCTCTTAACACTCTCGCAAAGGAACAGAAAGGAAGAGCATAAAATGCATTAGGTCATTGAAAATTGTATATCAACTGTGGCTTCTTGAAAACAGTCAAGCCATTGGACGCAACTTTACAAAAATACCTCCGTTTTGATTTTAAGGGACTTTGGCCGAAGGCCTTCGAGAAATTGGCGAACAATTGCATGCCAATTGGCACGCGCATAGTTGGGATGGCGAGCTGGTTTGCCACTTGCTCAAAGGCTTTCGGCGTACAATTCATTCGATATGCCCGTGAGAATGGGACATAAGTAGCTTAACGAGAAAAGCAATTTTATAAATACAAAACTCTTCAGATGGTGCGTCGTGGAAGTTACCGGATTCCACTGCATTTTCTATGGGAAAATTTCGAGTCACGCAACTTTCATTCGAGGGATAAACTTCTTTTCTAATTTTTTTAATGGAAAAAAAAGAATACCGCAGGGAAGTTTATGCACAAAAACAAAAGCAAAGTAACAAGTCCTTGTAGGCCGTATGTTTTGAGTGAATTCAGATTTGCTGCTGAAGGTTAACACAGAACCGTATTGGTTTTACAAAAAACAATAACACGTTCTTATATTCCCAATAAAATGTAACCATATTTGAAAACACCGATTGGCTCATGTTGGCTCATTCCAGAGTGATCAAACAAACAACACCACTTGACATAACACAAATAACAGTTTAATCGGACGTTTCGTGGTGTAACATTTTTGCATTCATTCGAGAGTTGCGAAATTCGTGGATATAGACAAGTGTCTGCTCTGCTCTATGGGCGCCGCCATGTTTGTTTTTGCCGACGCCATGACACAGTAGGGGCTGCGCTTTTCCGAGACTCCGTTTTTTAGAAACCTTCGCAGATATGGTAATGCAAAAACGTCTGAAATGCATAATCACGAAGCTCCAGAGAAACTCCGATGCAACGAATCCTGTAAAAAGGAAAAATATTTTTTATGCGCAGCCCCTGTCGTTCACGGAGAGCCTGCGTTTGAGATTATTTTTTTCCCATTTTTATCGCTGGGGGCGAGGATTTCGGACACTGGTCTATAACGCCAGAAAGAGCCTAGCTGAACGTAAAGCCTGGTTCAGACAGTTGCGTTTGACTGCGTTTGACTGCGTTGCGGCAGCGAGAAACCAGGACATTCCTGCTGCTTATATCGCGTGCCAAGAAGATTCCTTGAATTGGATTCCACGTTTCATACGAAGCACAGATGTGCCGGTGACTCGCTTTCGGTTCTCGACGCAACGCAGTCAAACGCACTCAAACGCAAGTGTCTGAACCGGCCTTAACTCTCTGGGAAGCGTAGGACAGGGATTGGCGGCCAAGTGTACCCCCAGCTCGGAGCACGCGGGACGAATCCTCGCGCTGCCAGAAGCCGAGGCATCCCAGGCTCAATCCCCACCGCTATCCGTTTCGATCTTAACGTTCATCGTACCTGCAGCTCGTATTCGCATGTCACTACTGCGTAACGCACGTTAAAGACCCCAGACTAGCGGTTGTACTGCACTGGCTAACTTTCTCACTTCCCGTTGTCTAAACATACACAGCACAATTGCTTTTCTTAAGAGCCACTTTGATATTCGAGGAAAACCTCGTCGAGACAAGACCCGCAGCACAGGTGTCGTTGGATCGGGCGTCAGCCTCCTGCCGCAACCCGCAAATCCTACGCTCAACCTCCCTCAAAGGAGGAGGAAGAAGGCCGGAAACCCGGCGCCGCCTCAAACTCTGACCCGGGCGCCACTCTACACGACTATCCTCTTCGGCGGCTGCCACGCGCAGAAAGCCAGCTCGACAAAGCTACGCGAAATAATAAAAGAAAACCAAGAAAGGGCCCACGCCCAGAGAAGCTCGTCAGCGAGCCGAAAGTAGCTTGTCAGCGCCAGCCGCAAACATCGTAAACAAGAACAACTTTGTAGCCGATTCTCGAGCGGAAACGCGTAAGCCCCTGAGCGGCCGCACCCGAGAGACGCGATTAGCCCCGCAACGCTCCCCCGTGTAGCCCTTCCTAATCGCGAATACCTCGGGCGCCGC
>JAZHYW010046586.1:0-28950 GCA_037355805.1 Ixodes ricinus
TTGCCTAGCTCTGTAAACGGAACACCGATCCTTCATATTCCTGCTGCCAGAATTACGAATGCAAAGGGAGATTGGTATGATACATCAACGCGCAGGACCATTAGAACATAATACTAATCTCCCCTCTCGTTAATTTATATGATTTAAAAAAAATGCCGAAATCACTGATCTTGCTACGCTTATTCTCAATGAAATGTTAGCATTCAGCGCAGGAGTTCACTGTGTTCGGAGAGCCAGTCTGTTGTACCCGGGCGTCGGAGGTTTCCGATGCAGCCACCAGAGACCCCCTCGATCGTCGCCTGTACGGTCCGCACACTGTTGTCTTCGAAAAGCCAATTAAACCTTGTAGCAAAAAAAAAAAGGAGAAAAATTGGGTTGTGGGTATGTTTATATAGCCTGAACTTAGTCTCTTTCAATGGGCATTTGTCTCTCAGCTGTAGTTGAGCAATTTAACCAGTGCAGTACAATCGCTAGCCTGGGGTCTTTAACTTTCACCACGCAGAAGTGATACACGACCGCACGCCGGCACGATGCTCACCCAGATCGAAACGGGCAGGGTTGGGGATTGAACCAAGGGTCTCTGGGTACAGTGAACTAAAATAGGAGTAGTGGGAAAATAGCCGGCCTCCAAGTGAGGCGCTTCGTGCAGAACCTACAAGGTAGCGCTGGTGTTCGATTCCGGAGCACTCCTGCCAGCAATGTTCGCGCCAAGCGTAGCTGCTTCTGATCTTAGCGGTTCATTAGTGTGGCCTATGTATACTTTATGGGTGTTTCAACGTCTATGAATTAATGTTTTAAAGCCTACTTGGCCAATGTAGTGAAAACCGGGGTAACCAGTCTTGCACGCTGGCGCGTAGCGGTGCGCATCCGTCTTCTTTCTCTTCGTTTTCTTTGCTTAGCGACAACACTCGAACCTATATATGTAATCACAATGCCAAGCACTTGACATTCACGAGAACAAATTGCGGAAACGACCATAGACACCACATCAACCATCTGAGAACGTACGCGACGCCATATCCCATGTTACAGTAGGCATGTCCTCCGGATTTCGACAACAGCGCCACTCGCGGCAGTCTACACTTCTGGCTTCACACGGCCGATGGAGCGCTGCCGACACTTTTTTCACTGCCCCTATATCACGGTGTGCCCTATATCTAGTTCACTGTACCCTGGGTTCTGCAGCGCGAGCTTTAGCTCCACGGGCTACGAGCAGCTGTGTGCTACCCCACTCGGCCACCGATCCCCCGACTTTTGCAAACCATTACAGTTTTCCGTGTACAGTACTACCGGACCCTTTGAAGCATGCTTTTAAGCGCGCGACCCGCGGTCGCGGCATCACCCGAGCGCGTGCTTAAAAGCATGCTTGAAAGGCTCCGGTAGTGCGGTACGCGGAACACCAGCTAAAGGTGTATCCACACGACGGACCGGGCCGCGGACCGATTGATCACGTGATGCGCGGCCCGCGGGCCGCCCGGCTGCAATGAGCATCCACACGGCGGACCAAAAGAGCAGACGACAGAGCGAACGGGCCGGTCTGACTCTCGACTCACAGCTCCACCAAACGCATGCAGCGAGCTGCTTTGAGGCTATTTGTAAGGAGCCAAGATGAGGTTGAACGAAAAGACCGTTTGGCCGCGGTGGCCCTGGCGTTGACTATTGAGGACGAGGAGGACTTAAGTGAACCGAAAAGGGCATGCTGGATGAAGCCCTGGATGTGCAGGAAAGATCTTGGTCTGCATACTCAACTTTTTCGTCGCACAACAAAAGGTTCGTCTTCTTCGCCTTCAGCAGTTGGCGGTCAACAGCCAGCTTGTTGCCAGACGTAACGCTTCAATTATACTAAAAACGCCGCGGTCCGCCGCCGCGGTCCAGGCGAGAAAAGTCGCTTGGCATTTCTCAAAAGCGCGTGCTACCGCTGAGGCCAGCACGTGCGGCGCGTGGAACACCAATCCCTGCATTCCCCTTGATGCTAAGGGTCCCTTAAAGACCTTTTCATCTCAGTACTTGCCTGACCGGTGGACAGAGGGCGCTGAAACATGAGGCGCCATAAGGTGGCTTCAATTTGCCTGGTTTCGATTTCAGCGGGCTCGCGGCTGTGTTGGCGTTTTATGTCGTTTTCGCTTAGTTTTTGTGATATAAATGTATCCCTTATGGCACAGAACCAATGATAGAATGGTAATGAGCCACCTTGAGAACTGCGACGTAGTTAGGAGCCTAAATTCTTGACGTTTTTACGAATACCTTCATCTCATCAGGTTCTTCGTTCGGCCAGGTTCGGCGGCGGAACGACGGAAATGATGCCGGGGCAAGGATTACGGATGTCTACGGCCGCACTAGACGTACCCGCTGATGCAGTTGACATAAAAATAAACTAATGAAGAGCTTTTGAAAAAATAATGATGAGCTAATGAAAAAAAAATAAACTAATGAAAAAGCAGGTCGACGACCTGACTAACAATGTGCTGAATTGCAGAGAGCAGATGAACTCGCAAGTTCATCTATTCATCGGCATTCCATGAAGTTGTGCCAGGCACCACTTCATGGAAAGCAAAGAAGAAGCGATATTGTCTCCATCTGTTTCTTGGAAGAAATTAAGTACTCGAGGGCTGTTTTGATGGTCTATCCTAGGCCGAGTACGAATTGCTTTTAACTCAGCCCTGCAAAAGTATTCATTAGCAGTATTTCACAATGTTGACCTTAGAAAACTATTGGTTAGGCGGACATTTGCTTATAACGTATTGAGGATATGAGATAAGCGGACAAACCCGTCGATTGAAGTCTGCTTTCTGTCTTCAGTACAATTTGGGAAAACAATTAAAGGGCGCAAGAAAATTCACCTGCAGCAAGATTGACTGGCTCAAGTCAGATTGCGAGGCAACCCTCTATGGATTTGAGTAGACAGATACTTATTTGTTTGAACAGATACTTGTTTTACTTTGAGCGGCCTCGAGAGTAAATCCGGCATCGGCAACGCTGCACTCGAGTGATTTCCATGCAGACGGCTTCTTTTCGGCGTCACATATGGCGTGCCTCAGGCGCTTTTGTCAGGCACTCACCAGCTTTCTTTGACAGGTTTTTCACCCGGAGAGCCCAACCCATGTTGTCTAAATAAATTAATTGAATTGGGTATCTTAAGAACATTGATTGACTGCTGTCTTGAGACCGAGAACAATGTAAAGTTTCTTTAAATTCATCAATAAACAAATCAAAAGAAAGCTTATACCAAACTTTATTTCCCCATACAATCAAAAGCAGCTGTTTCGGATTTTTTATGAAGGCAAAGCATGATTCTTTCAAGAAACACACATAGTGACTCCTTGCGTTAAACTACATTTGCCTTCTTCTTTAGGGTCATAAATGTGTAATCATAAATTTACTTTGCGCTTCTTATTGCGCCATTATCACTTAGCCACTATCACATAAGTAAATTAGCGCTGTCATAAATAATTAGCTTCTTAACCCTCGTGTGTCTTAGAGTGATCTACATACTCAATGTGCGCCAGTGCTAACGCTGCTGATTCCTTTCCTCACACGTACAGTCCACGGAAGCTACAGCAGCCGGAAGTTGGGACGCCTGGGACGCCGTGACGACAGCGACACTCGCGTTCGCTCGTGCTTTTCGCCAGCATTTCTGCGGTCAACCGCCAAGATCGCGACAGGCAACAGCATGGCACTCCGGCTTCTGTGACGTCATTTGCTACAACTTCGGGACCATTTTTGATGTATGGGCGGGATAGGACGCTAAACACACCAGTCGAAGACGCGATCCAGGCACCATAGCGTGAGCCTCCTGTCCCCCCTCCCCCCCCCCGCAAACGTCATCACGTGATGATGATGATTCGCAGTTCTTCCAGGGATGTATGCAGCGCCGCCTAGCTTGCGTCAGCATCGCCACCAGCGCGTCGTGCGGCGTCTCCACAACGCCAAGTCAGACCTTTGAGATGTCTCTTGTGGAGCTTCGGTGTGTGTGCCTCTTGGGGCAGGACGGGGATTTACTAAAGGTGACGTCACGAGTAGGCCTTGTCTTCTATGGGGATATTAGCCGTGCCAGCGTCGCTTCCCACTCGGCGCACCGTGCGAGGTCGCTTCGTCGTCGTCGCTGTCGACGCGGACACAAAGAGCTCGTTCTTTTCAATCCAGTCGTATCCATCTCTCGCCACCGGGGTCGTAAATCAGGCGAAGGCATCCCCCTCTCCTTCCGCGGGATCCGGCGCCTTTTAAAGCCGGCCAGTGTCTTTTCGCGTCGCCTCGTTTGGGAAGAGCGCCGAATCTTCGGCGACTGGGAATTCAAATTAATGTCCCTCCCCCCTCCTCCCCTTCCACGCGCGGAGGGGGGGGGAGGGCTTGCCCGCCGGGGACTCCGTAGTAGACGTTCGGGACGTACACAGACGCCGTAAAACAGCGCATTAAACGAAGCGAAAAAAAAAAAAAAGAAACCGAAAGACACTTAAAAAAAAGTAAGAGAAACAAAAAAAGGGAAGTCTCAGAGCCAGACTGCGGAGGTCGGCCCCCGGGCACGGCGGTCCGTCTAAGTAATTTATGGCCGACGTTTCCACGGCTGGGTTCGGGCTTTCTTCTCTCGCGGGGGAGTAGTCTGCCGGAGCTGTTAGCGGCTTCTGCGGCGCCGAATATTTATGTGCGCGGTACCGTATTAAATATAGAAGCGACACGGGCGCCGAGCCGAGGTGACGATCCGGGCAAGACCGCGACTCTGTCCGCTACCACGGAATGAACTGGACGACTCGGAAAACCGTCTTCCAAAGGTTGCACCCGGAGGTTGTGTTCGACAAGAAGCCCCCGTTGCCAGCCTAAACAGAATAACATAAAAAAAGGCTCGGTTTTATGCATTTCTTTGCAGTAAATGCAGAGGCGATCCTTTCCGACCAGAAGTCATACATAGGAATAAAGAGTGTTGTTATGCATGCTATCGAAGGCTCATTTGTGTACACAATCATGTCATCTGCTAGGAAGACCACTCACTGGTGCGTTTTAATCAGTTCAACCAATGGGAAGGGTGATTGGTATTATATGGCCGCAATAGTGATGCGAGGCTCTGCGGCAGCACGGTTTAGCGTTTTCTTTCTGCGGAGACTGCTCTGTGCGCGACTTATGAGCGCGTGCTGACGGCGAGCTTGCACAGTTCTTTTGCAAAGTGCATTCCGCACCATCGAGATTACCGGTCTTAGCAGCCTAGTAATGTGAGCTCATTCTGAGCATGCGCTCTCAATATCCCACTCAAATATGGCGTCCAATGAATGCACCCTATCAGCGATGTGCGCGACTTAAAGCATCGCTGCGGTCAGCTTTCCACGATTGGCCAGACCATGGGCATATCAGCATTGTCAGATTGTCAACTTTGACGGTGTTAGTTCCGGTTGCGATGGTTCCTAGCTTCCACTGTGCTTTTTAAACACACCATCGAACTCGTCGTCGCACCTGGTGGTAAGTAGCCAGGGTAACAACTGGTGACGTCACGGCGAGGCAAATCCCAGTCGTGACGTCACGGATGGAAACCATTAGAGGGCGCCACCGAAATATCTCGGCGCTAATACAAAGTATTCACTGGACGCCATATTTGCGGGTGCGGTTTAGAGCGCATGCTCAGAATGAGCTCACATCAATAGGCTGCTAAGACCGGCACTCTTGATGGTGCGAAATGCACGTTGCAAAAGAGCGATGGAAGCTCGCCGTCAGCACGCGCTCAGCTTTCGCGCACAGATATGGCAGATATGGCCGCCAGTGAATACTCCCTATTGACTCCGTAAGTGATGACGTCACAACATGGCGTCTGGGTCCAAACAAACCGTTGCTAGGGGCGTTGCTATGGACTAATGCATGGAGACTCCACATGAGGCTAGATTTTTGCTTGCAAGTAAGTAAATAATTTTTTGTAAGCAACCTAACTTCTTGATATCGAATTATGAAGATGTTCTTGTCGTCTCAGTGTCGTATTGCAACGATGAAAGCCATTTCTGAAGTATTGCAGTCCGCTTTGCTATGGCAGCAGACGACATGATAGATTTGCTGGCCTCTGTTGCAGCGGGCGTCTTCATTGAATTGCGTCGGTAAACGAGCTACAAAAACAAGTGCATCACCATGGCCGTAGAGGCCTCCGCAATGTGCGTTTTTTTTCGGTGAAGAACCCAGCTTAGTTACGAGGGGTGAAAATGGAGTAAAATCAAACCACGTCATGCAGATCGACGACCTGAAGTGCATTACCGGCGTTATGCAGGCCAGCATGAGAAACAAATCGTACGCCGTCGAGGTAAGTCGGTTGTTGTTATTATTATTGTGGTGGTCAGGTTATTAAAGAATTGCATGTCTATCGCGATTTCGCAGTATTTTGCTTTTTTTTTCCTTGGTATACATTAAATTCCGTGGATGTGCTCTTTTGGTGAAGATTCCCATCGACCCCGCGATGCGAGTACAATCTGTAATAAACTCACCTTATGTTTTTTACCCAGTTCTTTCGCGCTTTGGGGTCTTGCGGAAATCTGAAGAAACTGCAAGAATCTTTCTCCACGCGATGGTTACAACCAGGTATACGAAGCACCCTCGCATAGCGCGAGTCCGCAAACAAAATTTGGGATCTCAACCGTTCGCCTGAAGTGCTTTTCTCGCGGGTGCAATGCGATCTTTTAGCAGACTATCATCTCGATCGACGCCCGGACTTTCGATAAACCATATTTTGCATCGCACCCCACTATGAAATCTTAAAAGTGTATGAAACTCATTATTTCAAACAAATGCGATGTCAGAATATCGTCTTTATTCACACGATTCAAACGACGGCCCCACTTGGCCGGCCGGCGTGCGGCAGACGGCATACTTCTTGCATTCGTCGTCTGCTGCAGGCATATCTTGAGGACCGGAAGTTGCAGTCGTAAATATTTCAGAAACGAGCGATTACCGGCACACTTCTGTCGAAACATATATGACATTCAAGCTTTCTACATCTGTGATTTTTATAACTTTAAATCCTACTCCTGATTTTTGAGCGGTCGGGTTTTCGTAGCGAAACGGAGCCACATGTATTCGTCCATAACAACGACCCTAGCAACGGTTTGTTTGGACCCATGACGTCACACTTACGGAGTCGAATTGGGGTGGAGATTTTTCGGTGGCTCCCTCTGACGTCACGACCAGGATTATCGATTGCAAGCGACAATTTGGATGATGCGTGTAAAAAGCACGATGGAAGCTCGAAGTCTCCACGTCCTTAACCGACACCATCAAAGTTCACAGTCTGAGAGCTTATTTCCAATAACGAAAGTGAGTTCATCGTATTCAAAACATGGTGTTTGACCAAGCATGGAAGGCCGATCACGGCGACGCTATTGGTCGCAGACGTCGTCAATAGACCGATCTTCCCAAGCGTTCAGCGCATGCGTGAAGCCGCCAAAAACTTTATTTCTCAAAAGTGAGGCGTCAGTGCCCGAGACAGTTCGTGCCTTCTCACGCTCTGCATGCGCAGAGCTCCAGCGAGTTTGCCGCACGCACAGAAAAACCAAAGTTTCCTCGATGCAGAGCGGCGGCGGTGGCGTAGCCATACTGGCTGGTGAGATCGGTCGATTGACCGATCTCAGTAAGCGTTCCACGCATGGGTGACGCCGCCATAACATTCATAGCAGGCAGGCGCCTGTGCACGAGACAGTTCATGCCCGCCTCGTGCTCTGCTCGCCCAGGGTTGTCGCGCGTGCAGAAAGACTCCAGACAATATAGTTATTTTATTTTACTCTAGAGGTTCAAGTGGCACTAGTGTGCTGACGCAAATTGATGCAGACAGCAACCAGTCGAAAATTGACTTCTGGTAATGCATTTCTGTAGGAAAAAGTGAGAGCATTTTCTCCCTGCGCTCGATCATAAGAAAAAATATCCCGAATAATTTGTATGTACTAGGTAGCATTAAAAAACGGTGCTAAGACGGCTTCGTACGTGTATTTATGTGCACTGTCGGACACTGTTAGCGCGAACACAACGTCGGCGCTTTTCAGCATGAGGGATATACGTGCCAAACAGAAAGAAGGACATCTGGAAATTAAGGGAGAAAGCAAGAATTACGCAGTAACACTGGATCAGTACCTACCCGTGCATGTACGATCAAAATAAATTGAAGGCCACGTAATATATTTCGATTTTAAACAAGTAAATACCGCTTTATTCTTCCTGCTCGCGTGCGAACTTCTACGGTCAAAATATCACCAGCACGATCGAAATCTTTGACAACAGGAGTGTCTGCATGCATGCTGAAAGGTGCCCGGCAGACAAAACAATACGAAGAGACACCTTTCATAGCCCACGGGCTTTATCATTAACGTTTTCAATAATTTTATCCGTTCATGCACGACGGGGTCATTTTCATATAGTGTCAGGACTGGCGTATTATCAATATATAAGCGTCACCGGAATGCTGGCGAGCCTTGAACACACTGTACATTTCTTTCGATTGTAATTTTTGCTTTGAATCGTCGCTTGTTTTTACACACCTGCTACGGAACACACGTTTGGGACTGAAGGGTAGCGAAGATAAACATCGTTCACTGATAAAGAAAAATGCACTAACTAAAGCAATCACACTTTTACAATGTTAATTAAGGTACATACTATTTGGTGTGACCCAAATAACCAAAGTGTTCCGTGTTATTTTCCGGCGAAGAGACAAAATGCGCGCGCGCTTTCTCATAGGAGTGCACAGGAGCATCGCAAAAGTAGACTGGTAGCTGTCTGCTTCCATTTGCGTCACGGAAGTCGCCTAGGCACTAGCGCCAGTTGAACCTCTAGCTTACATTATAATAACTCTATGCTCCAGACACCGCGATGTATGGCGGCAGCCGAGGCACGTAGCCAGGATTTTTCTTCGAGGGAGGGGGGGGGGCGCCCATGACAAAATGCTGTATAACGGGGAGGGGGAGAGGAGGTCCCAGCAAAATGGAAGATTTCGGGGGGGGGGGGGCAGCCCTATGCCCCCCCTCCCTAGCCGCGTGCCTGGTGGCAGCGGTGGCGTAGTGAAACTGGCTGTGCGGGATCGGTCTATTGGATCACCATAAACTCATCCTCGATCCACGGCACATCGACTTTTCAGGCTGCATTTAAGGTTGGTCGTCTATAGACGATTGCAAAGTGAAGCGACGGGCCGCCGCCATGTCCCTGCTCATGCGGACAAGCCCGTGCATTGCACGCTTGACAAAGCTATGCTTACGCGCAACCTGGACATGCACGCGCATAGGGCACCAGGGCCGGTTTGCTCACCTTGCGGCCGCGGCTGCGGCTGCGGCCAAGAGGATTTTTATGTCACGTGACCATCTTCATGGGGACAACGAAGTACCTAGCGTCCCGGCCTAATGGCGGAGAAATCCGTATCGCTTCAAGCACAAAAGCCTAATTTCGCTCGCAGAAACTGTCTGCAGGGACTTTCAACTGGAGTCCAATTGACCGCCCCTTTATACTGGAGAAGCGGCAGGTAAAGTTACGGCCAGGGAGGGTAAATATGAGGCAAAATAAAGAAAAAACCACGCGAGATAAAAGCGGTGGCAGTATATTTATATACCTTCGCCAGCGCCGGCGGCTCGCGCCTTCTGTTGTGGTCGAGAGATTAGAGTGCCGGCACTTGGCGTCGCCGCGTGAAAGTCCCGGGTTCGAATCGCGCCAGAAACTCTATTTTTTTTCTGCTTGTATTTGACTGCATTCTTACTAAGAAGTGTACACAAGGCCGTATGAGCTTTATAAAATTATTGGGCGGGTACTTCTGACCAGTGTTGTGCCCGTTACCGAAAAAAGTAACAGAAATAGCGTTACTCGTTAGTTTGGTAAAAATTAACGCGTTATTGGGCTGCGTTACTTTGTTACAAACGTAACGATATACCGTTACCGTTACTTTTCAAAAATAATGAACGTTACTTTTACGTTACTTTCGTGTTCGAGTACATATGTTTGGCAGAGGTGTGTTCGCTTACAAACATGCCTTCGGTCTCGTGAAAGAGAAAACTTTCACGAGGCCAATCGAAAGTCAATCGGCTTTTATAAACTACAGCATGCGAACGGAGACTGCTGGAACACAACCAGCCAACCAACACTCCTCATCTTTACGCCGATTTTAGTAACAGTCCGGTTCATACTATTACCAGAGACTGATCTACTTCACTATGTGGAACAGGACACCGGTTACCAGCACACTGGTTATGATCACTTGCTGCCTCTTACCAGCGGTAGCTCTTAAGTTTTCTGCGAAAAAAAAAGTTTTGTGTTTTTTTTAGTTTTCTTTCCAGGTTTAAAACTTTTTTTTATTTTTTATTATGACCTTAGTGAAGTAGACTAATCAAAGGAAAGATTCTTCTGTGTACAAAAGTGGGTCAGAAACTTTCAGGCAGCGAGGGGGGAGCGAGAGTAAAAAATTACACAAAGCTTTTTTTTTTTTTGTAACTAGAGAAACGAGCAAATCGTTTCGCCACTATAGTCGATGACAGGTCAAGAACGAAGTGGAAGCTCCTCCCACCCCTTTCCACTTTAGCAGAGCGAACGGTAGAGAGGAGGTCCTGTCACCGACTATAGTTGTCCACTGTTTTAAACGGATGTCTCTCTCTCTACCCCCCCCCCCCCCGGATGTCCACCTCTGCTGCACAAAGCAGAGGGGGAAGAGGAGGGAGGGAGGGGAGGGGACTGTAACACAGTCGTTTGTTCAAGCCTTGCGTGTAGTGACACTATAAAAAAAAAAGACGAACGGAATTAGCTGGTAGCCGAAGGTTTGTTTCGCCTTCGAGAAGCGAGATAATGTCGCCTTTTAACGAACGTCTCTTTTGATCAGAAAGTTTTTTGTTTGTTTTTTAAGTTTACTGTGACGGATGCTGGTTCCGTGCAGCGATAAGCTTGCGCAGGATTTTGAGATGGATGGGTGAATAGATGGACTGATAAGTGGAAAACCAACCGTTTTAGGAAATCGAAGGCTCAGAAGTCTTAGCAGCAAGATGCGGCATTGCCTGGGCATTGCGTGCTCGAGCTCAAGTAGTTGCCCCTCGAGCAGAGAAGCTAGATCCTCCATTGAGCTTAGTGACCTAAATTTACTTCCCCTAACGTCTCCAGTTTTATGCACAATATTGCTATACTAAACGTTCAGATCAGGCGTCGTGACCTTTTTCCAAATACCTAATGTATTTCACCAGTTTTGGTCAAAAGTAACGAGTAACGAGTAACGTAATTTGATAGCCGATACCGTAAAAAGTAACGAAAATACTTTACTCGTTAGTCATTCAGAATACTAACGAGTACGTTACTGCGTTAGCGAAAAATGTAACGCGTTACCAGTAACGTCGTTACTAGTAACGCGTTACCTCCAACACTGCTTCTGACTCACCAGTTCGTTGTTCTTGACCTCGGAAGAGGCGCATACATGTCTCTGGCTTTCTTTACCAACTTCCGCCATGCCTCCTGCGGCTGCCAGTGCACTCCGCGGAAAGCTTATGTCGTTGACAATATCTTCCCATGCCTGTCTCTTCGTTCGCCAGGTAACTGTGCTGCTGAATTTCTCTAGAATTTGTTATTTTCGTTCTCCAATTGCTCTAATTAATTCCATTTGTTGGTCCAAAGTCATTTTAGGTGTTTGCGTTCGAGAGATGGTTTGTGATGTCGACGCCTGACTCATTTTTGCATTCGGTTGTGATCGTCTGCTATCCATACTAAAATTCAACACGTAATGTGTTAATATTACAAAACGATTGCCACAGAGAGATGTAAAGAGTAAAAATATAACTTTTATCACATTCCATGCAAGTAAAAGTATAATATTTTTTATTTCGGTTTTACGACTTTCTCAGACGTTTGACTTGTTGCCTTGCCTGTAGGATTTCGCTCAATCAATGCATCCACGGCTGCTATTTTTTTCGTGTGTGTTTATTTCCCTAGAATCTTTTTTTTTTAGTTGACACGACTGCAGTGATGTATTAGTACTAACTAGGCGCCTCCTGTAATTGAAAAGAGTCGTAGCAAGAGCGTTGTATATTTAAAAACACATAAAATAGTAGTTGCTGGGAAAGGATGCTTGTTTCGGCCCCGTTTGCGTGAAAGTCATAACGATACTGTAATCTTGGTGTCCTTTTAATGAACATTATGAAACGTTCGTATTTCCGCGTTAACTTGGCGTGATCTTGGTTTCCTTTTATGAACATTATGAAACGATTGTAGAAGCGCGTTAACTTGGCTTACCGTAACCTTTTTTTTTCCCCGGTTTGTCAGCCGAACAAGTGGGGCAAACAGTAAAAATCGTATAAGGCGCAGTGGTCCTAGTGGATGATTAGTAAAAAACGATCACACTTAAAAAACAAAACACTCGCAGAATAAAAAAAAAGTTTCCGCCGAGATTTGAACCCTGAACTTTGACGCCGCGACGGCAAGTCCCGGCGCTCAAACCGCTCGACTGCTGCAGACGCTGTTCGCACCGGCGCTGGCACAGATATATAAATACACAACCACAGCTTTCGTTTTGCGTGAGTTTTTCTTTATTTTGTCTTATATTTACCTTCCCTGGCCGTAACTTTACCTGCCGCTCCTAAAGTATGATGGGTCGGTTAATTGGACTTCAGTTGAAAGCCTCTGCAGTCAGTTTCTGCGAGCGAAATTAGACTTTTGTACTCGAAGCGGCACGGACTTTTCTGCCATTAGGGCAAGGACGCTAGGTACTTCCTTGCCCCCATGGAGCTGGTCACGTGACATAAAAATCCCTCTTGGCCGCAGCCGCAGCCGCGGCCGCAAGGTGAGCAAACCGGCCCTGACGGAGCGCGATGATTACAGCTGCGGTGGCGCTGCTGTCGTCGCGGCGCACGCGCACACGTATTCCTTGACACGAAGTCTAATTCACGCACATGGGCAGACACGTGGGGTGGGCAAACGCGAACGCGTTTGAATAGCGAAGTTGCGCTTATGTTTATTGGCCGCCGATGTTTCTGTGGCGCCCTCTTATGGTTCCTATCCCTGACGTCACCACTATAGTCCGTTGCAACTCAAGAAGCCAGGGCGAGGGAAAGGAAGGCAAGGGAGGAAGAAGCAGACGGAATGCCGGAGAAGAGAGGGAGAAACCTCCTGCTCTCTTTAGCGTTCCGTCTGCTTCCTCCTCCCCGGCCTTCGTTTCCCTCGCCCTGCCTCCTTGAGTTGCAGCGGATATATAGTGAGCGACACGTTCGATGGTGCTTAAAAAGCGCCGTGGAAGCGTAGTCATTACGTACCTATATCAACACCATCGAAGCTGAGAGTCTGATTTTGCTCTTATTTCCGTCGATGAGAGCAGAAATAATCCTACTCAAGGCGTCATATTGAGCGTTAGGCCAATCGCGGATGGTCGTGCACAGCGACGTTTTGGGTCGCGCACGTCGCCAATACAGCAGGAAGTTAGTCAGCCTCAATGGACGTCTGGTATCTCGGCTGTAGATGAGCAATTTAGCCAGTGCAGTACAACCGCTAGCCTGGGGCCTTTAACGTGCACCACGCAGTAGCAATACACGACCGCACGCCGGTACGATATTCATCCGTACCGAAACGGGCAGAGGTGGGATGTTGGGCGTTCTTAGACGCCATGTGGAGGTACGGACACTGGTGGGGCGGAATTTCTGACGGACCGTCTCACGATGCTGCCGTGAGGTAGGGAAGCGATAGTTCTCCCCATGGTTGGATTACCCCCGAACCAGAGCCTTTTATACTGGGAGAGTTCGGCGGGTGGGAGGGGCTTACGGCCCGCTAGGTTTAGCAGATTCAGCGGGCTCCGCTTCCGCCATGATGTGCCTCCCGGCAAGTGGGTCCCCATCGACGTGCGATGTATACGCGTGTAGGTGTTGCCGTTCGTGCTTTTGTTGGCGTAAGGAGAGAGTCGGAAAACAAGCATTTCGTGATTCGGTGCTTTATTCATGTAAGAATTAGCACAGAGACCGCCCATTTACAAACGGAACTCATTTATATTATAAATGGGGAATCGCTCAAAAACGCCCGACGTCCGACACAGCTCAGCGGCCTAGTGCGCATTTTCCAGTGGGCAAGTTTGATTGTCTGAATCGCTCTCCGACTGTTTACCACATCACAAGGTTGGTGCACCGTTGTACGGAATACGGCGGACCGATCGTGATTTTCCACCGTGCTTCTTCACCTGCCGGTCTTTTGGGGGTTTTCTGACATTCTTTGGTTTGCTGTGAAGGAACAGCGTCGTCATTGCGTGGTGCCTGAGATTTTTGCGATCGCGACAAACCCTCTTTTAAACTCGCTGCATGAAGTGCACCTAAAAAAAAAAAAAAAAAAAAAAAAGCATGACAAGTAAGTATTTGTTACGCGCATTCAAAAAAATATCAAAATAAAGGTATCGCTAGCGAAACAAAAGCGCTTGCGAAACGGCGAAGCTGAGCTGCGAGGCCGAAGCTACGAGAGCGGAGCTGCATGCATGCTTTGAACGCGCCGACGGAGCGCGTGCACTCGTAGAGTTCACGCGTCGTTCAGCGCGACGTGCACGCGCTTGTAGCGATCGGCTCCGCTCGCGCTTACACTGAAATGCAGTATACACAGTTCAAAGTTTGCAAGCTAGGCCACTCGCAATTATCAAGTCTCGCTAGACAGGAAACGGCTTCGTGATCAACGGACACTCACATACCTGACGCTGCCACACCAAGTCGCTGCACAGTTTTAGTCAAAATAAAACGCGTTTAACGCACTAAATAAGTTAATTATAAAATTACCTCGCACAATCGAGAACTCGAAGTCGGCTTCCACCTACTAGCCCTCTTCGTTTTGGCCTCCCGGATCTTGTGCCTTCTGCGGTTTTCTTTTCCTTCCGGGAACCGGTACATCCTGAACCCTTTTTTCGCGCTGTTCGACCACCCAGCGGCACTACAGCACCCCATTACGTTTTCTTTTAACGTCTCGCAGAGCGCAGAACGAACATTGTCACCGTCGTCTCTCGCTCCACGCTAGTGGAGCGGCTGCCGGCTCGAGACGGCAAGGCACATCATGGCGGACAACGAAACTCGGAACGCGATGCGCACAGTTGCCAGACTGTTTGATCAGTGTTGCCAGACTGGCGGCTGGATCAATAAACCGCCGAACTCTCCCAGTATAAAAGGCTCTGCCCCGAACACCGTGTCAAAGAGGACCCCGGCGGAGAGTGATTTGTGGATTCTTCGAGTGCTCCGTCCGCCACCTGGAATGGTGACGCACACGGCCGACGTGCTCAGCAAACGGCTTTGCGGTGGAGCAGGCTGAAACGGCGGTGAGGCAGAACCGACGACTCTTCTTCAGGCGGGACAGCCGAAACCAGAAGCGATTGACATTTATGCCGAGGCTCAAACACGCCTGTTGTCGACGCACGTTTCGTGTGCGTTTGACTCTGGCTCGTCGAGCGTCCTCCACGACACGGGGACGCCTGGGGATGCTGTGGCGCCTTGGGCTACGTGTTTAAGTCCTCCGTGACACGTGCTACGTGCAACTGTGAACTTTGTGACTAGGAAAGAGTTCGGTGGGACGGATTTGCAGTGTGATGAATGATTGAGAGTTCAACACTGAGGAAAAAAAGGATCAACAAGAATTCCCCCCAAATATTTTTTGTTAACCGACGGGAAAAAGGAAGGGGGGGGGCAGAGATGGAGAGATGGACTTGGGAGCCGTATGCTTGTCTCGGAGTTGTATTCCGCAATTCCTTATACTTCTGCATTCAACCAACGTATTAATCAGCACGCGTCATGTCGCTGACGGGGATCAGAGCTGCCATCAAGGTCATCTGTGATCGGAGCACCCGGCGGGGTAATCTCTGTAGAGATTGAGCATCGATCCCCTGGCTGTCGCGCGAGCTTTCACTCCAGGGCCCGTTTGCTCATCTTGCGGCCGCGGCCGCGGCTGCGGCCAAGAGGAATTTTTATGTCACGTGACCAGCTCCGTGGGGACAAGGAAGTACCTAGCGTCCCTGCTTAATGGCAGAGAAATCCGTAACGCTTCGAGTACAAAAGTCTAATTTCGCTCGCAGAAACTGACTGCCGATGCTTCTAACTGGAGTCCAATTAACCGCCCCTTTATACTTTAAGAGCGGCAGGTAAAGTTATGGCCAGGAAAGGTAAATATTAGCCAAAATAAAGGAAAAATCACGCGAGATAAAAGCGGTGGCAGTATATTTATATCTCCGCGCCAGCGCTGGAGATCTAAGCCTTCTGCTTTAGTCTTATACAGGTAAAAAATCTGCGTTAGTCGAGGTAAGAGCGCCAGTACTTGTCGTCGCGGCGTGAAAGTTCCGGGTTCAAACCTCGCCGGGAACGTTTTTGTATTTTTCTTGTGCTCATTTTGTGGAAGGTTCTTTTCTTTTTATTTGACACAACTACAGTGTGTATAAGTACGAATTAGGCGCCTCCTGTTATTGAAAAGAGTCGTAGCAAGAGCGTTGTATATTTGAAAACACATAAAAGTGCATGTAGTTGCTGGGGAAGAAAGCTTTCTTCGGCCCCGTTTGTGTTAAAGTCATACCGATGCTGTAATCTTGGTTTCCTTTTAATGAACATTATGAAACGATTGTATTAGCGCGTTAACTTGGCTTGATGTTTCGTTTTTTTTCTTCCGGTGTGTCGATTCAACAGGTGGGACAAATAGTAAAAACCGTGTAAGGCGCAGTAGTGCAAGTGGATGATTTGGATGATTTGTAAAAGGATCAAAGTTAAAAATAAGACACACGCGCAAAATATATAAAAAGAGTTTTTGGCGCGATTTGAACTCGGAAGTTTCACGCCGCGACGACAAGTCCCGACGTCTCCTACCTCTCGACTACAGCAAAAGGCGAGTCTCGCCGACGCTGGCGTAGGTATATAACTATACTGCACCGCTTTTATCTCGCGTGATTTTTCCTTTATTTTGCCTCATATTTACTCTTCTCCTGGCCGAGACCCTCAGAAGCACCCTGGTTCAACAGAGGCGCCTTCTGGAGGGTTATCGAAACAAAAGAAACGGTTATTTAGAGCTGCCAGGTCTCACGTCCTGCCCAGTTCGCTGGCAGAATTACTTCAGTGCTGCTCAGTGTTATAAGAGCGCAGTTCAGAGTGCTAAGCTCAACTTCCTCCACAATTTGCTACCATCTGTGTTTAAAAAATAATTCGCGTCAATTCTGGAGATGTTTTGTCCCACCGGGATAGGCCCTCATGTATTTCATTGAAAACACTAGACGAAACTTTGATCGAAGAATCTTTATGCGCTACGATGTTCCAGGAAGTGCTCATTAGGTCTTTTTCTAGCACCCCCATCTGTGCAAACCCAAGCTATCATGTTGATTCCTTCCCGTTAATGGATCCTATTATCATTTCTCCCGATGGTGTTCTGAACATCATAAATTGTCTTAAGCTGTCCTCGGCGACTGGAATAGATGAGATTAACTCTAAATTTTCTTAAAGCTACAAATCAATACTCTTCCGTAATCCTTGCACATATTTCTCAACAATCACTTGATACTTCATTGGTACGAGCCGACTGGAAAATCGGTAAAGTTATTCCCTTGCACAAATCTGGTAATAAGCACGTTCCTATCAATTGTAGACCCATCTCACTAACCAGCGTTCCCTGTAAAATTTTTGAACATATAATCTATACGCAGCTCGTTAACATTCTCGAATCTAAATTTTCATTCTTTTTTCACCAGCTCAACAAGGCTTTAGAAAATATTTATCTTGTGAAACGCAACTTTTGTCTATCACCAGCGACTTTTCATTCGGCACTTGATCAGGGATCTCAGGTGAACTGCATATTTCTACACTTCTGCCGAAGCATTTGACCAGGTATCGCACCGACTTCTGTTGCTTAGCGCTGTAAACTTAACATCGACTCTCCCAACGTGTTTAACTGGATAGTATCGTTTTTAACGAATCGGTCACAATTTGTAACGTGGACAGTGCGTTCTTAACTCCTCCTCTGCACCAGTCTCTTCCGGAGTACCTCTCAGGGGTCCGTTCTGGGACCACTACTCTTTTAATATATATTAATGACTTGCATGCGGTGGTTTCTTCTTCAATTAAACTTTTTGCTGACGACTGTGCTATTTATCAAGTAATATCTAATGACTCTGACTCACGAAATCTGCAACATGACCTATATTCCATACTAAACTGGTGTGAACTCTGGTCAATGGAGCTCAATATTAATACATGTAAAATAATGCGCATATCACGTAAAGCCAACTTCAATTTTGCTTATAGTATTAATAACACACCCTAGAACTTGTAAATTCATACAAGCATCTGGTTGTGATTTTAGTCACTAACCTTTCCTGGAAACTTCATATTAACTATGTGACTAACAACGCCAATCGAACGCTTGGTTTTCTCAAACGTAACTTTTACCTCGCCCCATCATCATTAAAACTATTCCTTTATAAAACACTAGTTAGGTCCAAGCTAGAGTATGCAGCTTCCATCTGGGATACCTCTACCCTTTACCTCGTTGATTCACTTGAAGGCATTCAGAACAGAGCTGCACGTTTCATAATGGCCAATTATAACCGCACCGCAAGCGTTACATCAATGAAAGATAATTTGTTACTCCCAAGCCTCGCACATCGTCGCAGAGTCTTTCGTATTTGTCTTTTTCATAAAATCTATCACCATATTCCTCAGCTTAAATCACAACTAATCATCCCCCCTACTTTGTTTCAGCACGCCTTGATCATCGTCACAAAGTCGGTGCCCCAGTTTGCCACTCTAACGTTCATTATGACTCTTTTATTCACAGGACTTCCAAAGACTGGAATCGCTTACTGCATCGCTCACATCAATTAATGACCACGCACTTTTCGTACATCTATTGCCAATTTCATGTTCCTGTTCTTTAAAGGGAACTCCGCCGATTTTTCGAGCTACCTAATCCAAAGGCATCATCTGAATGCGGATGGCTTCCTGATTCCGAAATGCTATCTCGTTCTCCCAGATTCACTCTAGTTAATTAAAAAAGTGATATTTTATTTGCTGCCGAAGCCGAAACTTCGTTCTCCCTAGGTTTTCCCCAGTTTTCCCCGCCACCCAAGCGTGACGTCACGGGTGGGCAGCGAGGCGCGCGGCCGGCAATCGGGTACGCTCGCGCCCGCCTTTCTCGCATCTAACAGCGGGAAAACCTGGGCGTTGGTCCTATTTGAAGTTGATAATAATCTTTATTCGCACAAAGTATGACCTTGGCCTACGTGCTGAACTATAAGAAAGTAAAAAAAAAATGGCAGCAATGGGAATTTTGGTAAAACCGTTTTTGCAACTCGGTACGCTCAAGCCGCGGCTCGCTAGTTTCGTGAAATCGCTAGTAAATCCGTTCTCTTTTTATTAAAAGATGGCTGGCGAAGAATGTTCGAAGAGTCGCGCAATACATTTTTTGACAAATTGCCAAAGCACCACGGAAAATGCTCGGAATGTGGGTACAGGTGCCCCACACGCTCGTATAACCTGAAGGAACGTGCCATTTTGTTTCAGATTTTCTTTAGAAAATTTACTGTTGCAGGCGCCAGCACGTGTAACCACTCTTATAGCATGAGTATGCTCCCTGGTGCTTAAGTAATTTAGCAAAAGATCTATAGACTATTTCTGAAAAGCGCTTCTGGTCGATGCCATTTTCAGCGTTCGTGCGTGTGGCGCGTACTTTGCTCGCCTTCCAAGCGACGAACATGTGCGTGCTGGGCTGGGACCTAACACATGTAGACTGTGATTCTCGTCAACAATGAAATGTATAGAATGGAATTAACTGCATTCATGGAGATCAGATGGCAGGTTACTGGTCATGAAGATCGTGTTAAAATGACAATTAAAAGAGCTCCGCAACCCAAACATCAAGGTGCAATGGAATGCGTATAAAATGCACAAATACACTGTTCATCGTAAAATAAAGAATATTTGCTTGAAGGTACAATAGTGCGTAAGGTACAGAAATACATAAAAACTTTTAATTCAAAATAATTAAGTTAACAAAAGTTACTAAAAAAATGTGTACCCGTATTTTTTTTATTTTTGGAGTAGAATGCAACGCGTTTGAACACCCATCCACGAGAGCACATGGGAAGGGGGTAATTCTATATAAGATATTTTTTAATTAAGTTTTGATTTAGCACAGTTTCCATCGGCTGTAAATTTGCATGCCTCCCCTCAACGACATTAATATTTTCATGGTTTTAAAAAAAACTTTTCAGCCCTATATAAAAAATTTTTCCGCAATAGATCATCACTTCTTCTGCAGAGAATATTGCACGCCAACCATTTGACAAACCAGGCAAAGGCTCTATCGTATATTAATGGAGCTCGACACCTGCTTCATAAACCTCTGCAATAGCAGACAGGAATAGCAATATGTCGAAAGTCATGTCCAAATTCAGACTTGAACTTTGTTTAGACGTTTCACTTCTCGTCTTCAACATATCGGCCGCGTGAGTGGAACTCCGAGAGTAGCCCGAGCTAGATTCAACGTCTGAAACAAACATAGTGTTTATAAAAAATAAAAAAAAATCATTGAACCCATTGTGAATAACAAATATGACTGTCCAAAATGTCGACTATAGTGCTATATTGTGTACTATTTTTCTCGATATTATTAGCGCTCTTCTTTGGACGGATTTCGTGGTGGTCACAGCCGGCTTGAGTTTGCGCTTGCCACTCTTGAAACTGTTCCAGCTGCTGAAGGATACTCAACTCGCAGCACGCGGCTATAAAGTATTCCGAGCATAAGTGAAAATGTTTCACGTGACACTAGTTCTCTCGGCACACAGCTCGCGCAAAAGTACCTTGACGTGGCCGGCCTCCATTGCTTCCGGGGAACGCTTTTTTTTTTTCTCCCATGAAAACAAGGGTAAAAAAGAAGCTTTTTCCCGGCACTGTTTCTACACTCTATCGCGGAGCACAAATTGCTACCCATATTGCAAAGGAACTTTCAACCTTGAAGCTGCGAAAAAATAATCTCGATCGCTGGCGCCCGGAAAGCCACTTCGCGGCTGCCGGAGTCGCTCGTCCTCCTGCCCACCCGTGACGTACGCGGGTAGGGAAAAGTAGGGATTTTTCAGTGTTGCCAGTAGAGAGTCGCCTCCTGGAAACCTCGCGGCCGGCGTAATTTGAAAATTCAATAACTTCACGGAAAAATTTTATTTTTATACAATATTTTGGTTATCAGTTGAGAAAGGGTTTTTGATGCGGTCTGCAAATTTCCAGCCAAATCGAAGCCTACCGAAAAATCGGCGGAGTTCCCCTTACAGTATTGTATATTTTGTTCCAATTGTTTATTATGTTTACTATTGTTCCCACTCTCGTAATGCCATGTGCCCTGAGGGTAAAATAAATAAATAAATAAATAACTTTACCTGCCGCTCGTAAAGCATGATGGTGCGGTTAATTGGACTTCAGTTCAAAGCCTTTGCGGTCAGTTTCTGCGGAGCGAAATTAGACTTTTTGTACTGGAAGCGACACGGATTTCTCAGCCATTAGGCAGGGACGCCAGGTACTTCCTTGTCCCCGTGGAGCTGGTCACGTGACATAAATATCCCTCTTGGCCGCAGCCGCGGCCGCGGTCGCAACATGAGCAAACCGCCCCAGGGTGCCTCGAGCTGGTGTGCGCTAGCCCACTCGGCCACCGATTCCCATTGGACTTGTTTGTAAACAGCGTGTAGGTCTTAAGTTTGGTTCACACACTTGCTGTGAGTCCGACTGAGTGCAGCTGCAACGACTTGCGACGTACAGGTTGCTATGGCAACTGCGGCGACGGCTCCAGCAAAGCGTGGTAAAACCAGTTTTGTTGCTTTGTTTTGTTTTGTTGATGTTTTGTCGTGTGTGAATCGCCCTTCAGACTTAGCTTATCGTCTCCCATGAACAACAGTTCTGGCGGTGTGAAAGGAATCTGGTGAAAGCTCGCGGTCCTCACGTGCCACAAAGCACAGAGATCCCTTGATGCGGATCTGGCTTTGCCCACGCCTGGTGTGTGCAAACGCGAACTATGTTTTGTAAGCAGCGTGTAGGTCTCAGCTGATCGTCTGCCATGAACAACGGTTTTGATTGTGTGAACGGAATGTGGTGAATGCTTGCTGTCTTAAAGATCAACTCCTCTTCATTTTTGTTTTTGAAAGAGAAAAAAAACACAAATACAGTCCTCTTCAGTATTACCTAGGAAGACTAGGGTGCCTCAATGTCCTTCTGCTTAGGGTGATGCCACCCTTTGTAGTACCCGATGCCGACAGCACGCGCTCTACGGGTAAAATATAATTAAATCGACGAAAACAAAATGTCGCCATAGCACAGTCGGCGGAAACGCGTGCCGGGACAGGCTCTTTCACGCGCTTCCGAACGAAAAATAAAAATAAAGTGTGGGACAAAATGGCCAGATGTCTCCACCCTAAGCAAAGCGCACATGAAGGCGACCCCTAAGGAAGACTACACATAAAAATATTACGACGTAGTTCCGTCTAAATGTTTCTTAAACGGTCCGGCAATCTTTGCAACTCGCCAAGTTGCCAAAATCGGCTGACTCGAGCGGGCGAATTGAGGCGCAACCAACAGCGCAGTCAAGGCTACGGCGTGGGCGTAGCCAACATTGAGCTCAACGTCATCACCATTGCCCCCTTTTCCTTGTTTTTACTTCTCTGGGCAAGCGTAATGGGTGACATCAGCAACCTTTCCTCTTGGCGCGCCTGCGCAGCGCGCTTCTTGGGAGCCCTCCGACCGTCCCGCCGTGGTCCCGCCGTTACCGCCGTCTCCCGAGTCACAACCCCCGTCGTCGTCTCACCGTTTGTGATTATTGTCTCTCGGAGTTTCGTTCACACTACGGACACTACGTGCGCAGACTTATGCCACAGTTGTGCAGACGTCGTCGGAATGCCGTAGACACCGAAACGTGTTGAAGAGTGCGGTGCAGACGACACCTTGCGCCTGGAACACACCCGCCCCAATCCCGCCCGTCGTCGCGCAGAGGATCACGTGACATCTCGTACCACGTGATAGCCATATTCTTCGCGGGCCGAGGCCAATGTTACTGGTCCGAGCCGTAGTTTCTTTTTTTGATTTCTGCTTGTGTTTAAAATTAGATTTAAAAATATAAATTCCTTTTTTCGCCAAGCAAATGACGTAGTGTCTTTTACTAAGGCTTTTTAATGCGAAATCACTCATTATCCCGAAATCTTTGGAATTGAGCGGAGTTTCCCTTTAACCACAAAGCCAAGATATCACTTGACACTGATCTCGGTGCCCCCGCACGCGCAGTGCCCAAGCGTGGTGTGGAAAAACGCGGACTAGGTGATGCCACTCGTCGCTCACGCCGGGGAACAGATTGTGTTTGGTAAAGCCCCTGGATGCGTTCGCGTTTGTATTTAGTGTTCGGAGCTAGCCTCGGATCAAGACTGGTTCGTTTCATGCCTACGTACAGGGCGCTCCGACCAAGAGGCCCACAGTGAAATGGATGAAGAGGCAGAAGAGTCCCACGTTCGCGAACGGCGCAGTGATGTCGCGAAGGTGGGCAGACCTCTGCGGAAGAAAACTCTTCATGCTGGTATAATGGGGAAGGAGTGATAATATAATGGGGAAGAATCGGATAGCTGGGCCCTGTGATGTGGGGCGCGATCTATCTATCCGCGTTCGAGAGCAAGCGCCAGGCGCACCCAACATAATATGGACTCTTCTTCGGATCGAATGGCATCACCTAAATGTGCTTCTTGCATCGCGGTCTATATTCTCTTGGGCCCATACCCAAACATTGATGTTCTACGAGAGCATATGCTTAGATCGCCTATCGCTGCTCTTTGCGGCTCGCATCACGTTAAATGGTCGCGATGAATGAAGACGATAAACTGTCGCGAACCATTACAGCGTTCCTAAAAGACCCTCCAGCATTTCTTTTCTAACAAACAAACAAAGAGACTCGATCGATTCACTCAGCAAGAGAGCTTCTACGTGTCCGTGCTAAAAACCAATCGCGATGAAAACCATTTTTTTTTTCATCTTTCCATGGAATTAAATTAGTTACCGCGAACGTAGGTAGAAGTCCCGGCTCTGACAGAAACAGGGGTGCATATATTCCACGACTCGATGGGGACAAAGACGGTGGCGTGTGGCGTGAGACGGACAAGAATAAAAGTGACGCGGGGAATAACGTTAAATGTCGAGACAAGTCGGGGGGAACGCGAATGAAGTCGAGACAGGGACCGGTTGCTGGGAGCCAGATGAAAGGCCTCGGCGGGAATAAAGGATAAAAAAAAAGCTTTGGAACAACGTCGCAGCTTTTGGTCCCGGATTGTAGTTTCGTCCCAGGTTATAGCTCCTGCCAGGCACCAAAGAGAGCGAGTTTGGAGGTTCGGCCCCACAAGTCCCGCAAGAATTAGGATACGGCGTGCTTGTGTGGCAGCGAAGTACGGTCGCGCGTAACATTGTAAAGCTCGAGACACCAACCAGTTGCTTACTCGAAGTTGCAACTTCCTGCTAGTGCTCACGGGAGCCGTGTTAGCACGGACACTGAACTAAGGGAAAACTACACTCAGAAGTTGCTAAGCGCAATTTCCTAAAAAAGGTTCACGCGTTTCGGAGCCGAAACCGCTCGGTTATTTGGGCATTATATCGATCGCCTCTCTCATTGACTGAGGCGGTAAAAGTGAGATCGATGATAAATGTTCCGAGTGTAGTCCGGTGCCGTATTCATTCGGGAAGGTCTATGAGTTCACGACCACCTTGCGGGACACACCTTTCTAACAAATTCTCATTAAACAGATCAGAGATGTAATCGAAGCTCGTAGGAATAACCCGCAAATAAACCTTCCGAAAGCCTCGGCGTGTCAGCTGAAGTTTCGCTAAGAAGGCGGCTTCAAAGCTATTTCTACAAAACAAAGCGATCCAAAGCACAGCGCTCGTCAGCACGCTGACAAATGGCTCCGCGGGAAGCACACAAAGCATAGGGCAATACACATCACATGGCACGTTCAAGGCGAAACCGCAGCCGCAGTGTAATTCCGCGTGTTTTTGATCTCAAAGGCGACTGTATAATCACGCGATTGTGCCGCTTTTATTGCGAAAGCATTAGCTGTCCCAAGGAGCGAACGGCGTTATCGGCTTTTGAAGCCGCGCCAAACAGCACCTAAACTCCCCTCGTCCCAATGGAGCGAAGCCTGTCGTCTGTAGCAGCAATCTGATGGATAGGCTCCCATTGGCTGGCGCGCGTCATAGTTTCAAGGAACGAGACTCCATTGGCTGCCTCGCGGCGTAGTTCCAAAGAACGCCACCAGAGAAGCCCTCTCCATGGCGGCGCAGCGGCCCGGCCGCCGGTAAGAGGGAGCGGCTGGCCGCAGAGCTGAGCAGAGCTCCTCCCGGGCAGACTCCGGAGAGGCTGCACGGCCGACCTCAGCGCGGCACGGTCACTTCGACGAGAGCGCGCTCTGCCCTTGGCCGCAACCTCGGCACTAGCGAAACTGTGGCCGTCGATGCTAGTACGCCGCAGACGGAGCTAAGGGAGCGGAAGAACGACATTCATGCTTTCGCATTAACAACTCATAAGAAATGCTTAGGTGTCTTTTGTATTTTTCCGAACACTTTGGGACCGCTTTTCCGCAACCGCGAAGCAAGCCGCGTCACAGCTGGCCAATGGGAGCTTAATGTCATTGCTCAAATACGCCAGCTGTATACAGCTGGCGTATTTGAGCTTCCACGCTGTTATGGGCATAACAAGCGCATAGCGTGGCACACTTTTGCTTGGCGATTTGCTCTTGGGTATTCTTATCGGATAATGGTGGACCCTGATTGGCCACGAGACGTAAAGACTTTCCACGCCCTGCATATCTTAGGCGGGAAGCGGCTATATCCGTCATTTTTAATCCGCAGCGAGAATAGCCGACAGGTCATCTCGCTTCTCCGGGGTTGGCCCGGATTAGTGACAGTTCGAGGATCGTGGCTTCAAGACCCGTCACTGCTCTACCTCTTTTGTCTTTGCCTGTAGAGTTCTGAGCCTCACTCCGCACGAAATGACAGATATTCTATCCGCCTAGACAGCGACGTACCTTCAGTGAACGTCACCAGCACGATTGCTCAGGTCGTAACCGTGATCGTGCAGCTGGCGTGGGTCCTGAAATGGCTGCTTTATAGTTCCACCCGCTTTGGCGTTTCTACCACCGACATGTCTTAATAAAGGAAAAATCCTTCCTAAGAAATACACCGTACGTATACACGCATGAAGCATAAGTGGTCCATACCAAGGGAGGTTATAATGGGCAGGAGGTGGCGTCCCTATCCCCAATGCATGGAGCGAAGTGTAACGGAAGTAGGCATGGCCACGAGCCGCGACGAGCATTTCTTGACCAATGGGAAGCCTAGTGAGTGGGCGCCGCCATTAATTTCGGTGCAAACAACCCTCGTTGCCATGGCATTTCCGTGGCAACGCGATTGTGTGCACCGAAAGTAATGGCGGCACCCACTGTTATTTGAGACAGCGCTTAACGGGAGACTTTTAAACCGGTATGGTCGGAATTGGATGAGATTATTATAAACGAACGCCTGGTTGCCCAGCAGAAAGTAAGTGACTAGAGTTGAGACGCTCTAGACGACGCACCAACCGAATCGGTGCGTCGAACAGGCGAGATTCCGAGCCCAACACTTGCATGACCAGTAGGACTAGGAAGTCTGCGTGTAGCGGACGCTCTTGACACCGCGCGATCGCGCCTGGAGCGTCGTCTCGAACGAGTCGTCGTAGCGCGGCTTTGGAAAGCGATCGCGAGTCAGCCATCGTAGGCACGAACGCTGAGAAGGATCGTAGGCACGAACGCTGAGAAGGTGCTGTGGTGTGTGTCGTGCTGAGAAGGGCATCGCGGGTTGAGAAAGCCGTACAAAGTCTGCTTCGAGAAGATGTTGGTTTCACTCCGCCGTGATGAGTATTCGGGTTCTGCATCGAAACATCTTTGGTGCGCCGATCGAATCGAAAGCCAGCCGCGACAGCGAGCAGACGAAGCAGACCGCAGGCACGGAGCAGACGTAGCCTAAGCCTAACGTGACCGAGCGGAGAGCAGACGATGGGAGCATGGTTGAATTTAGTTTAAATGAGAGAGCGTCGGTGCGCGGGGCTGTCTGGGATTGGGTTGTTCTTCCGGCGCCGCTGGGTATGACGTCATGCCGGGTCCTGCCCTATTTAAAGGGGCGATGCAACAATTTTTGTACTTTGCGCAAATACCACTTAAAACGGATCCCTGACGTTAATGACCTATGAAACACGCGTTTGTTTTTCACCCCACGCAATAGAAGTCCCAGAAAAAAATAAAGAAAAACGAGCGGCGTTCATTCCCTCAACTCGCAGCCAGAACAAGCGGCCACGTGATCTGGAGCCGATTATATGCCGCCAATGCTGATCATAGCCACGCGCTGGGGTTGGCAAAGCACAGGACACGCGCTGAGTTCCCGACATTGTTATGGCTCGGCTATTGTCGTCGTTGCAGCGATTGGACACGGGCCACTACCCGAATGCTTCTCGAGCTAGGAATTATCACGAGCCCAAATCGAGTGCCCACGCAATGCTCGGGTCCAATCTATGAACCGCATTCAAATATCGTCATCGGGGTGTTTTGCGATCCCCACGTTACGTCATCAAATTTCGCAAAGGAGAGATTGAATGAAAATGATCGCTTTTGTCCTTGAAATTACACCGCAACAAAGGAGTTTCTTGGCCAGTGGCGTTGCGTGTGAGTATCCTTGAGTCCCACTATACTTCGTTTCAGCTTTGGTCCAGACGCAGCCGATGCTACGAGCGCGAGCATGTGGCCCTGAACAGTTCTTGCACTGCACGAGCGCGCGTGCTTGGCAGGGACGCTGAAAGCCCGCAGCTCGCGCTTGTAGCATCGGCTGCGTCTGGACCCAAGCTGAAACGAAGTATAGTGCCAGTAAGCTCGTGTAAAGTGAAAAAACATTCCAATTGAATATCGTTGCACCACTCCTTTAAACGTCCTTGGGTCCATACAGAGTTCATTTGAGAAATTGAGTTACATACCAACTAAATCAGATGATTTAACCGACGAGATAGAAACCGCGTCCTATCCACCAGGAAACATGCTGCAGTTAGTCATTTGCATAAATGTCAACAGCCGCCGACCATTCTCAAAATAAACTTTGAACGGTAAGGGGTCAAGTACATTGGTACAAAGAAGAAAGAAGAGAAAGTGGTAAAAAGCAGGGGTGGATCAAGGCGAAGAAGAAGCAGAGAGAGGGCCGGATTAAGGCATTTTGAGGCCCTGGGCGTTGCCCTGGGCCACAGTGAGATCAGGCACCAACACCGCGATGCATTGCTGTGAAGCGGCGAGCGTGGAAATCTCCCGGATGTGCGCAGCGGCGCTGCGATAGCATGGGCTGGAGGATCCGAGCGTTCCGAGGGCCTTCTACGAACAGGTTTGGCTTGGCGGTTTGGCGGCTTGGCGGACTGGCGGTTTGGCGGCTTGGCGGTTCAGATCTTTCCCCGTGTTATCTGTCGCTTATGTCGATTGAAGTGCAATGCCGAACCGATTACGACGACAACAACGACGATGACGACGACAACGACAATGCCAGTAGCGCAGCAAATAATATTCATTGCATGCGCTACTACACCCTATGCTTTAGTAGCGCCCTCTCGTGCCGTCGACACGATGCGCGCAGTCGTGAGCGCTCTCTGAGCTCATTACCCCTCCAATAGTTCACTTTACTTGGGCTAAGGCTAAGTGCTGTTCATGAGGCCCCTAATGATGGTGGTATTACTAGGTGCCTACATGTCTGTCTGTCTCAGGGTGAAGACATCCATTGTTGCACTGAATGTGCCAGCGCGTGACGCTCTCGCGCACTCGGTGCGTGACTTGGGCGATAAAATGGCGTCTATGCATTAGCCAAAGCTGCGCGCTCGAGCAGAGTGACACCGTATTGCGCGCACTTCAAGATGCTTAAAAGCGCGATTGGGCGTGAAAATGGCTGAGATGTCACCACTCAAGCAAAAGCGCGCGTGTGTATAAAGGCACTCTAG
>JAZHYW010046592.1:0-17940 GCA_037355805.1 Ixodes ricinus
TAGAGCGCACCTCTTAGGCGCCTGTTTCCGGCTTGAGCGGCGTCGCCGTCGGCGTAACCGCGCGGTGCATGATGGCTAAATTTCCCCGCTAAATCTAGCGGAAAATTTTCCCCGCTAAATTTAGCGAAAAATTTTCCTCGGTAAATCTAGCGGAAAATTTTCCCCGCTAAATCTAGCGGAAAATTTTCCCGCTAAATCTAGCGAAAAATTTTTCAGCTAAATTCAGCGGAAAACTTTCCCCACTCGATTTAGCGGAAAATTTTCCCGCTAAAACGGCAGTGGAAAAATTTCCCGCTAAATCTAGGGGAAAATCTTCCCCGCTAAATTCAGCGGATAATTTTGCCGCTAAATCATAGCAGAAAAATTTTCCCCGCTGAATTTGGCGGAAAATTTTTCCCGCCCCCTCGAGGTCACGTGACCGACCCCTGGCCACCCCGACCCCCCACCTCGAAGGTCACGTGCCCCCCCCCCCCCGTGCCTTCCCCTCCTCCTCAAGAGCTGCGCTCTAATTCGGCGTTACAGGGAGTTGTAAATGGCTTTCATTTTTTGGCGTTGCCCCTCCGCTCCCTGGAGAGGAAATGCAAGAAGTATTATTATAAGTATTATTATAAAATTCTGGAGTCGAAATGACGACACTCGGTTTGTTCGACGATTTAGTGACGCTCGGCAGTGTGAACTAACCGTTTTATGCGTGAGCTCTTTGAAATCACCCGTGGTGTTCTTGCGAGACGATGTTAACATTTAGATCGGCTTTGGCGGTTAAAACAGAGGTGGTCAGGTGAACATACCGTTTGGCAAATCGAATCACGACAGGGCCGTAGTCATTGAGCAAAGCATTAAAACTGAACCTTTCGATAGCATACCTGGTTAGAAATTATTAAAATAGGACAGAGAAGCTCTAACCATCTAAATTATCAATATCCAACCTTTCAAGAATAGCTCGACCTCTTGATCACAAGTGACTGCTCATATCATTGTAATGTTTATATATTGCCGCGCGCGTAGCTGGCCAAGTGGGCAGCGCGGCCGTGGCCTAACGGTTATCGTGCTTGCCTCCCACGCGAAGAGCCAGGGTTCGATTCCTGGGCGCGACGCGTCTTTTATTTATTCTTGCAATTTACTGTTCTGGTAAATTCGAGAACTCTGTTGCATGTTCGAGGTTAGAATGTTCTATGCGCGAACCTTCTACGCCGATTGTTCGAGAAGCCCACGCGTGTACAAAAGGGGCTCCGCGTGGCAAGCCGCAGTCAGTCTCGCCCCAGCGTTCGATCCTGCGGTTTCGCCGACTTCGACGCCCGCGACGCTCTGCTGTTATCTTCTTTTCCCTTTTTGTTTTGGGCACAAGTTCGCCCCATTAAACGTTCAGTTTCTTCAGTTATTCATCGCCTCATCAATTGTCATTCGTGACATTTTGGTGGAGGTGCGGGGTAGCGCATTCTATGCCCGTTGAGCGTACCCCTCCGAAGACATCCCGGCAGAAGTGAGGTGCTCAGCCCCGGAAGGCTACCCTTCGCAGAAGACGCCGACGCCCGAGCAAGCCGCCGTACCAAAGTCCAACTCCCGGAATCCGGACCCCTGCTGCAGCAAGCCGAAGAAGAACATCCCGACGATGACCACCCCGCCCGTCGTCGTCCTGCCCGTCGCTCCGCGGACGCCTACTCCCTTCCTCGGCGAGAGCTACGAGGACGTCGAAGACTGGATCAACCAGTACGAGCGCGTGGCTCGCCACAACGGGTGGAGTGACGAACAGCGCCTGCAGAACCTCTATTTCTCGCTTGAAGGAACTGCAAGGCGCTGGTTCGAAAACCACGAAGCTTCCTTGACTTCATGGGAGCTTTGCAAGAACGAGCTGACGCGTACGTTCGCCAATCAACACCGAAGAGAGAGGGCCGAAGATTTGCTGCAATCCAGGACCCAGGGCCCCAATGAGAGCGTCACGAGTTTCGTAGAAGACGTCCTGCGCCTGAGCTCCCGCGCCGACCCTCAGGCCACCGAAGAAAAGAAGCTGCGTATTCTGATGCGCGGCGTGAAGGACGACATCTTCGGTGGACTCGTACGCAACCCACCGACGACCGTTCAAGAATTCGTCACCGAGGCGACGAACATGGAGCGTGCCATACTTGCAAGGGCAACCACTACCAGCGGCATCCCGGCGTAGCTGCCCCTCGCCATCGGGATTCGACCATGGCTCCAGCCTGACTGAAATTCGCGAGATAATTCGCGACGTCGTCCGAGAAGAGCTCAGGAAGCTCCTGCCTGCTGCCAACCAACCGGCTTCGCTGTCAATAGCCGAAGCTGTCCGCGAAGAAGTTCAGCGGGCAATCCAACCGGAGGCTCCTGCCACCGTAGCAGCACCAGAGGAGCCCGCTGTAAGCTACGCCGCAATGGTCCGACGAGCACCACCAACCCCGCGTCCGTACGTGGCGACTCCCCGACGTGAACCTCCAGCGCCGCAGTATTCCCGACGCCAGGAAGATCGGGCGCACGTCCGCCCAGAACAAGCTGCGCCAAGAAAGACCGACGTGTGGAGGACGGCCGATCGACGCCCGTTGTGCTACCATTGCGGGGAAGCCGGCCACATTTACCGTCGATGCCCCTACAGACAACTGGGGCTGCGCGGGTTCCACCCGAACGACCCGCGCCCAAGGTACGACGAACGCCCTCGTGACATCGAGGAGTACCTCCGACGTTCGCCATCTTCAACGCCGACTCTCCGCCGTGAGTCCCGCTCACCGTCGCCCAGACGTTCAGCGTCTCCAGCGCCACGACCCCGCCGAGAGAGCCTGTCTCCCCTGCGTCGCCGGGAAAACTAAGTGCGGCAACGCCTGGAGGTGGCGTTGCCGAAGACGACCGAAGTAAAGAGCCTCCAAGAACGACGGAGCGCTCCCACTCTCCCGACGCTACGCACCACAACGACGCCCCTGCATCGGTGTCCAACAACCTAAACGTTATTATCGACGGCCACGACGCATCGGCACTCGTGGACACCGGAGCAGACTACTCAGTCTTGAGTGGGAGGCTCTCTCGCCGCCTACGAAAAGTGACAACGCCGTGGGAAGGCCCTCAGATACGAACCGCCGGTGGGCACCTCATCACACCAGTCGGGAGATGCACTGCCCGCGTCGAGATCCACGGTGAGACGTGCCCTGTGAAGTTCGTCGTTCTGCAAGACTGTGCGAGGGACGTTATCCTCGGAATGGACTTTCTCTGCGAGTATGGCGCCGTCATCGACCTCGGAGCAAACCGGTTGACGCTACGAAAACCTGTTTCACCACCGGAGGAACCCAAAGCGACATCATCCGCGGTCCGAGTCCTCGCAAGCCACGTGAACTTACCGCCGCGGTCGAGTGTTTTCGTGCCCGTCGGGGTCACCGAAGCTTTCTGCGGCGAAGTTCTGCTCGAGGGAAGCCTCCAGTTGCTTCTAGGAAGAGGAATAGGCGTCGCAAGAGGAGTAGCTGAACTTCAGGATGGCCGCACTGTGGTCCTCGTGACGAACTTCCGAAATGAAACGCAACACCTCACGAAAGGTGCAGCCGTTGGCCACGTCGAGGAACTCCGAAACTCCGCCGAAATCGCCGCCATTACTGACGCATCCTCGCCACCTCAGCAAGACAGTACGTCGGCAGCGCAGCTCGACATCGACCCTAAGCTTCCGGGCCCGAAACGACGGCAGCTGATTAACCTCCTCGCCGAATACCGCGACTGCTTTGCGACGTCGTCGAAGGTGCGCCAAACCGCCGTTGCGAAGCACCGAATCGTTACCGAGGACGACGCGCGCCCTGTGCATCGATCGCCGTACAGAGTCTCCGTTAAAGAAAGGGAGGTGATCCAGGAGCAAGTTCAAGAGATGCTGAACGACGACATAATCCAACCTTCAAGCAGTCCGTGGGCCTCTCCAGTCGTACTGGTTAAGAAGAAGGACGGAACGCTTAGGTTCTGCGTGGACTACCGGCAGCTGAACGCGGTGACGAAAAAGACGTCTATCCACTCCCCGCATCGACGACACGTTAGACCGGCTGCGGCACTCTCGATACTTTTCATCGATGGACCTGAAGAGCGGCTACTGGCAGATCGAAGTCGACGAACGGGACCGAGAGAAGACAGCTTTCGTCACGCCGGATGGACTGTACGAGTTCAAAGTGATGCCCTTTGGACTGTGCACGGCGCCAGCAACTTTCCAGCGTGTCATGGACACCGTACTGGCAGGACTGAAGTGGCAGAGCTGTCTCGTCTACCTCGACGACGTCGTAGTGTTTTCCAGCGACTTCGACGAGCACTTGCGACGACTCCGAGCTGTTCTCCAAGCCATACGGACCGCCGGACTCACCCTGAAGCCGTCAAAGTGTCGGTTCGCCTATGACGAACTGAAGTTCCTAGGTCACGTGGTTAGTAACGAAGGCGTTCGCCCCGACCCAGAGAAGACTCGCGCCGTCGCAGCATTTCCAGCGCCGACAGACAAGAAGGCCGTGCGAAGGTTTCTTGGACTATGTGCCTACTATCGGCGCTTCGTTCGGGATTTCGCAAGGATTTCCGCACCGCTCACAAACCTCACAAAGGACGCCGAGAAGTTTGAATGGGCCGAGGAGCAGCAGCAGGCATTCGACGAGCTGAAGCGACGACTGCAGACTCCTCCTGTTCTTGGACATTTCGATCAGGATGCGGAAACCGAAATTCACACGGACGCAAGTAACGCTGGACTTGGCGCGGTGCTGGTTCAAGTGCAAGAAGGCACCGAGCGAGTTATCGCCTACGCAAGTCGGACACTGTCCAAGGCGGAGAAAAATTACTCCACGACTGAGAAAGAATGCCTTGCGGTCGTCTGGGCAATCACGAAGTTTCGTCCGTACTTGTACGGGAGCCCGTTCCGTGTAGTCACGGACCACCACTCGCTCTGCTGGCTTGCGAACCTGAAGGACCCGTCAGGACGCCTCGCTCGATGGAGTCTCCGACTACAAGAGTTCAACATGACTGTGGTCTACAAGTCAGGCCGCAAGCACAGCGACGCCGACTGCCTGTCCAGAGCCCCCGTCGAAACACCTTCCGGCAGCAGCGACGACGATGACGACGAGTGCTTCCTAGGCGCAGTGAACACCGACGACATGGCACGACGTCAAAGAGACGATCCTGAGTTGCGCGCGCTAATCGAGCACCTCGAAGGACGAGGGGGTACTGTCCCCCGTGTCTTCTCGAGAGCCCTGCCGACTTTCGTCCTCCGACAAGGTGTACTTTACAAGGAGAACTTCGGAGACAACAGCTCGCCATGGCTGCTGGTAATCCCTACCGACCTCAGAGCGGAGATCTTTCAAGCCTGCCACGACGACCCGACGTCCGGACACCTTGGTTACAGCCGTACGCTGGCCCGAATTCGTGAAAGGTATTACTGGCCCAAGCTGCCGAAGACCGTTCACCTCTACACACGGTCGTGCCACGAGTGCCAGCGACGCAAGAAACCGCCGATGAAGCCGGCAGGTCTCCTGCAGCCGATTGCTCCCCCGACCGCACCGTTCCAGCAGATCGGAATGGATCTACTTGGTCCTTTCCCACCATCGACGCAAGGAAACAGATGGATTATTGTCGCCACAGATTATCTCACACGGTACGCCGAAACGAAAGCCCTTCCTTCAGGGACTGCTGTGGAAGTCGCCAAGTTTTTTATCGAGTCCATCGTCCTCCGGCACGGCGCTCCCGAAGTTCTGATCTCAGACCGTGGATCATCGTTCATGGCCCAGCTGACGCAAGAAATCCTTCGTCTCAGCCACACCAGCCATCGTCGCACCACGGCGTACCACCCGCAGACCAACGGGCTGACGGAGAGACTCAACAAGACCATCGCCGACATGATCTCCATGTATGTCGACGTGGAGCACAAGACATGGGACGAGGTGTTGCCGTACGTCACATTTGCCTACAACACGGCCGTGCAAGAGACCACCGGGTGACACCCTTTCAACTGGTTCATGGTCGCAAAGTAACGACAATGCTGGACGCGATGTTACCCCACGAACCGGCTGTCGACGGAAGCGACGACGCCCAGGTGGTTGCCCAACGGGCAGAAGAAGTCCGCCAGCTCGCCCGACACCGTATTCAAGCCCAACAACGTGTCGACACTGGCCGCTACAACCTTCGTCGTCGGGACGTCCACTTCCAGCCCGGAGACAGGGTGTGGGTGTGGACACCGATCCGCCGCCGTGGTCTCAGCGAGAAACTCCTGAAGCGCTACTTCGGACCCTACAAAGTGCTTCGTCGACTCGGGGATCTGAACTACGAGGTGATGCCCGACGGAACAAGAACATCATCACGCCGCCCACCACGACCTGGAAGTCGTCCACGTCGTGCGCCTGAAGCCGTACTATGCGCGATAGGACTGTGGACCTTATGTGTTCTAAATGACTCTTTAGTTTGCCGTTCTTTTTATTTGCTTTTTTGTCTGCGTTGCATCGGGGCGATGCACTTTTTAAAGGGGGAGTAATGCCGCGCGCGTAGCTGGCCAAGTAGGCAGCGCGGCCGTGGCCTAACGGTTATCGTGCTTGCCTCCCACGCGAAGAGCCAGGGTTCGATTCCTGGGCGCGACGCGTCTTTTATTTATTCTTGCAATTTACTGTTCTGGTAAATTCGAGAACTCTGTTGCATGTTCGAGGTTAGAATGTTCTATGCGCGAACCTTCTACGCCGATTGTTCGAGAAGCCCACGCGTGTACAAAAGGGGCTCCGCGTGGCAAGCCGCGAGTCAGTCTCGCCTCAGCGTTCGATTCTGCTGTTTCGCCGACTTCGACGCCCGCGACGCTCTGCTGTTATCTTTCTGTTTCCTTTTTGTTTTGGGCACAAGTTCGCCCCATTAAACGTTTAGTTTCTTCAGTTATTCGTTGCCTCATCACTTGTCATTCGTGACAATATTACATCAAGTTTGTATCTGTCAGGCGGTCACAAAGGCTGCAACAGTCGGATCGGTCCGCCATGTTCTACAACCCGGCAATGTAATGGTTCACTGCCCCTTTATGGGGTCCCCTGTACTCGCCTACTGAAACACGCCGAATCTTAGACTACGTCCTTTACTTGGACAAAGTTAGCGTCAAATTTCCTCTTCATGTTTACATATTTCTTGGCGTCAGCTTCTACATCCCCATCGTGTTTAAGACTTGCATGCCCTGCCTGGAGACACAGGACACAGGAGAGTAAGTATACATGCATCTCTTTGTGTTCTAGCTATGAGTTCGAAAGTGTATAACGGCAGTCATCGAATTCCATGATTCACATGGGCCATTCCGGAGCGTGCTCAAAAGTTAGAGTGCTCGGGCGGCTAAAGTGCAATTCCAGCAATGGCAGCTGCCCGCGCCATGACTCCTCGTTGCTTGTCCTCCCTTGCCCTTTGTCTTTAGCGCTAATACTTTTATTATTTTGTTACCACTCGTCGCGGTCAGCAACCGCAAGACGGCACCAAAAGCTCCAGAGACAGCGAGATCCCACTGCTGACACCGTTTTCAGTGATTGTGTAAAACGGTTTCACAATTTTTTTTTTAACTTTCGGTGAGCCGCATTTTGCCATGTTGATGAACAGCGTCCACCACTTTCTTTAATAGCTGCATGCAGTGCAGACAATCAGCTATTGACATGGTTTTTAGTGTTGATGAAACGCACAAACATGTCGAATGACTCCTTGACGACAGAACTTAACGATCTGGGCCATGAACACATTTCGGTTGTAACAAACACATACTTAATATGCTTCTTTCTCTTTAAGAGTTGCCTCGTAGTTATCTACTGGGGAGATTTAGGCCACCGTCGGCTCGACCCCTTAAGCGCCGGCTCGTCTGTACTCGAATAAAGACTAATCAGCGTAGAAATACCGACTATCATATAATGTTCCTTTGCGTCGCCAACCATATGAATAAACGTTCTCAATCACGACAAAAAAAACTTGGGCAAACTTTAGGGCGACGGGGAAAACACAGCCTCTCGCCATAGAAAATTAAAACAGTGATAGCTCATCAACTATGGCGTCCGGCAAGGTTTCGTGACGGAAGTAGCTCACTAAAACCACCCTATAGGGCCCTTGCTAGAACCTATAGTGCAACGCTGCTTCAGGGCTTAAAATCAACGCCAGAATCCATGTTCGTGAAATTCACCTCATTTCCTCCTTTGTTACTGTCTTTCTTTTTCTTTTCTTTTCGTTTTTTGCACGAAAGCATTGTTTTGCAGATCGCTCGGGTTTTTCTTTTCGCGCTGTAATCCACAGCGAAAGTGGCAGTGAATATGAGGGAGCATCGGCTAGTGCTCAATTCTTACACGTATAATAATAATCTTTATTTCACATTTTCAATAGCGGTACGGGAGACCGAGAAAAAAGCCGCACAAAGCGGCTTGACCAGTTCCGGCCCAACAATGGCGTTCTACTGCCGCGAATACGCAAGATACAACACTGAAAACATCATTAGACCAAAGAAAATTATACACCAAAATACGCAATTCATTCATAGTTATTTTATCTAATATAACATCATTTCAGGGAAAAGTATTAAGGGATTTGTGTGATCCATATGATAACATGTTTTTTCCAAGATTTAGGCGACAAGTGGCTACATTTCAGAATGCGGGGTTACGAAATTTATATTCGGAAACACGTTGTCATGTAGTTGTAAAGACACGTAGTAATTTCGTCATGTAGTTATATTATTGAGTAGTTCATTTTTATATACTATAGAAAGCCTATGATTACACATGTCATAGATGCTTATTCTTTCATATATTCTGAACAGGCTTTCAGTGTGCAATTAAAAAGGCGCACAGCAATATTACGTAATATTCGTTTTTGTAGTATGTGTATTATCTTAAAATGTTTTGCCGTTGTAGTGCCTCAAAACCAGATGGCAGTGATTTGAACGAGTAATAAATAGAAATTTGTATAGTAATATTTTGTCTGACTTCGGAAGTATATAACGGTTCCTATATACGAGAGCTACGATCTTCGCTAATTTATTTTTTAAATGCTCAATATAGTCATCCCAAAAGGCATAGTTCGTAAAAACACAACTCCGAGAGTTTTGTAAGAATCAGCCAAATTAATATTGACTGAATTTATACATATAATACCTAACGAAGGTATACCTTTATTTTTCGGCCCGAATAATATTCCTTTTGTTTTACTGTTATTTTTTTTAAAAATACGATCAGTCCATTCGTTTATTTTATGTTATATGTGTTAGCCGCGCCTATAAGTTGATGTGCTTCGTCAGCTACAAGAAGAGGGTTCGTATCGTCTGCATATATAACGAATGTAGTGGTCTGGTCAGTGTTTACAAAATCGTTGACATAAACATATCGTTGACATATCAGTGTTTATTGGGCCTTCAGAAGATCCGACGCTGGAGAAGTCATTAGCGAGCTGAATAGGGGCGCAGACTCCACCAAACGGCTCCGAAGAGAGTAAAAACGGAGAAAGGTTGGGTTTAAGCTTCCCAAATATACAAATGTTTTCTAGACTTTACAGATTAAAAAAAAAAAAATCTGTCGAAAGGCGGCAGGCGATATTTTCCATCATCTGACAATATCGACGACAGACGAACCACCGTAATATCGGTGGTTCGCAATCGCCGCGTGCCAAGTTTCTCCTTGAACTCATTGCTACGCGGCATTCGAAGCGCGGATCTCGCGGTAAGTCCCGTTCGAATCTGTATGCAGACTGTGTCTTTGTATGATGTATAAGCAGTGTGACCTCGGCTTTAGTGGAGTACATGCCGTACAAAAACGCAAAGTATACAGCCGGTTATTAAAGCCGCGGCATAGCTCACTAAAGAGGTGAGATATTACTTTTTCAGCCTCACAAGGCGAGAGGAAAGTGATCTTGCAGATTATGAGCCGAAGCCCGACTGGCTAGGCCTTCGTGAACCTCCTCTTGCGATAAAGATTTTTAATGTTCTCTACAAAACGTGTTGTACACCATTTTTAAACTGATTCGACTGTTCGTGTTTTGTCTTTGAAATAAAGAAAGAAAACAAAAAGCTGCGGCGTAGCTTAGTGAAGAACGTCTCCACTTCGCACGCAGCGGGCCCCGGTTCGATTGCGGCGTGTGGAGGGCGACCTTTTTCGAGGATTTTGCAACATCTACGACGGACGGCCTACATCACCAACTAGGACATCAACAACTACTACAACATCAACACCGGACGTCATTTACAGTGGTGGGAAGAGCCCGTAATATCTATCGCGGCATCGTATTCCAAAGCCGCGCACAGAGCCCCAAACCAGCGTATGTATGATGCGTGGTCCCAGCATTCTGTCTCGCTGTCATTCGACAAGAAAATCGCAAACACAGCGAGCGAAATTGTTGGGTCGTTGGTTCGCGGTATATCCCGGTTTACCGACGCAATGAGACTAACACCATAGGGCGAGATGAGCCAACTATTTCATAAAAAAAGAAATGTGTGATGGGGCATAAATATTAATGTGTCCATACCCTCGCAGCAACGAAACGGAGACAACGAAGTCGATAAGACATCTACGCGGACGCCTGGTTCATTTTGTTGTCCCCGTTAATTACACGACCTTAGCCCTAATCAGGTGCTTCGGCGATTCACCTAACGGTACTTTCTACCTTTATCACGCACGCTCCCAACGGGCTCGGATGAACGCGCCATAATGAAATGCCAAACAAGAAAGAACAAAAGGAAAGGAGGCACCTTCCAGGCGTACGCTGCGCCCCCGTAAAGCGTGTCAAGAGCACCGCAGCCCCGAAACAAGTATAGTGGGCGTGCGTGACGGTGTGCCCGCCATACGTCGCGGACGGCGCGTGCGACCTTCACGCACCGAGGCTCCGTGACACTCCTGCCAGGGACACGCCAGCCGTCACTCATTACCAGGCTTTTGGCGAGGAAGCACTTAGGCCTAATGAGTTCATCTCCCCCGACCACCCCGCGATTGCGCCCGCGTTGAATACAGCGCCCGGCCTCTGTAGGTAGGTCAGGTCTCCGGCATGAAGACGCGTGGCGTTTACAGCCGAGGCTAACGCAATTATGCTTAAATGAACTACCCTGGATCTGTTCGTTATTGCCGAGAGGTGTCGCCTTGGTTCAGCTTCTCTTAGGTGGGAATCGTAGGTATTATGCGATACGATACGATTTTTATTTTTCGCCACAATCACATGCGGTGAATAGGGCCCGGGCCCGAAGAAAAAGCTGCAGAAATGCAGCTTGACGAAACTCCGTGCCCCTTATTCAGCGGCTATGACGGAGCAAGACAGGCATCGAGATAAACGAACAAAACCAAAACACATTACCGATGAAAAAAGTTAAATGAACATTTCCACTATGCCACTCTTTGGAAGTTCGGTTATGTCTACATTGCAATTAGAATAGTCGTTTAATAAATAAGGCAAAGTGTAAACTAATCACTGCATTCCGTCATTATTTGTAGATTTATGAATTTTCCGAGGCTGGTAATGTATGAATGGCTAGTACTGAATTTTCACTGCTAAATTTGAAAGCTGAAAAATAAAATCTGAGCGCCCATGTGGCGCATATTTTTACGCAGTACTTAAACGGTAATTATATAATTGGTGTACGCTAAGGATTTTGAATAATTTAAATACCCAATGTGTTGGATGAACGTAATAACCGTTTGCTAATACTTTTATTCCCTTTTGTAGTAGATATATTGTATATAAATTTGAAAAGGATATATTACTCCAGACTGTGTTGCAATAACACAAATAAAAATAAGTCCACGAAATATAACCTTTTTAAGCTTGTTGAGATAACATGTTTGTATTTGTTTAAAATTCCTACAGGTTTATTTAGCTGAGAAGAAAGGTTTTATTTTAAATTATTTAATTACCTATTATCTCAAAAGATGGCTCAAAGTGTTTTAGTGCTGCTCATAAGCTCTATGTTAAAAGACTCGAGATTAAGGGGGCTACGAAGTTATTTAAATCACCTGGACGGAACATGAGAGCTTTTGTTTTCATTACATTAATATGCAAGCCGGTTAGCTCAGCCCACACTTTTAGTTTGAAAAAAAAAAGGCGCTAGTGTTGCTCTAAGACTATTCTCGCGTGTGTCCAAAAAAATTATGCTCGTGTCATCAGCATAGATGACATAATTGCAACTGGAGTGAATTTTTACAATATCATTAATGTATAACAAAAAAGGAGTGGTCCAAGTATGCTACCTTGCAGGAACTCCGGATGTAATATTTAAATGAGATGATTTACGTTTATCAGTTTGAACGAACTGTGAACCACATTGCACGTATGATCTAATAGGTTCAAGTGGAAGATTGCGGATGTCATATGCCAACATTTTATCAAGCAGAATGGAATGGTTAATACAATTAAATGCTTTACTAAAGTCTAAAAATATTCCCACCGTCAAAGCTTTAGGTGGGAATATGGGAAAATGGGAAGTACAAATTATTTTTGAGACAGTAATGCTGTATTTATTTATTTATTTATTCATATATTTATTTCAATACCCTCAGGGCCAACGGCATTACAGAAGGGAATGGGTTGTAGTCAACAAAAACAATTATACAATGAATACACAATGAAACTTCCGCTACTTGCATTCCTTGATCTATATCCGTATAAAAAGGGTGTGTTATCGCAAAAATTTACAATACGAGTGTAAATAACTTATAGCGTTTGTCCTGTATACTTCTTGTCCTTGTCTTTTTTCGCGCTATTTTATTTGTTTAACTAACATGAACCAACTAGCCCAACAACGTACCCTAGTAAATAACTTTGTCTAGACTTTTCAAAAACACTGGCAGTGGGGATATAGGGCCGTAATTTCCTATTTTGGATTTATTTCAAGCTTAGAAAAAAGTGCTACAACTTTCGTTACTTGCATTTGTTTACGAAACACCACATGATATTGCAAAGTTGCGGATTTACGCTATGCATAAGGCAATATCATCAACCATATGTTTTACCGGTTTAATTTGTAATTCATCAGAATCATGACTACGACCCTTGTTAAGATTTGTTATTGAAAAACAAACTTTAGCTTCATCTGTAGGGTAAAATAATAATGATTCCGCAAGTAGCAATGTGTTCTTTATCGCTTCAGCATTATAACTGCTGCTACTTATATTAACAAAAAAATTGCTTAATACGTTGCCTAAATTTGAGTGATTCAAAACTGCACCAGGATGGTTTATATTTTCAATTTTATTTGGCTTACAGGACGTAATAAAACACTATTTATTTGTTTCCACAATATATCAGTCTTTTTAGATGCACGGGATCAAACAGACGGTAAATGAATGTTTTAGAGCTAAAATTTTTTTTGTCAATTTGTTTCTATATTTTGTTTAAATTGGGCTAAAAGCGTTAGATCACAAGTTGCGAGAAAGTTTTCATAAATTATATATTTCGTACGTGTCTTTTTCAAAAGCACTCGGGCCATCCGAGGCTTCCTTCCCTTTCTGGCAAGCTCAGCAGTCTTATTTGGAAAACAATCATCATAACAGTTCACACGGAAAGAATAAAAACACAGAAAATATACGAGGGACAGACACACACAGTTCTTTCAACGAGCAACTACATTTAAATGATGCCCATTACACTATGGTGAACGGAAAGAATAAAAACACTATGGTGTTTTTATTCTTTTCGTGTGAACTGTACTCCATCCAACGCGCTCTGCTAAGTGTACCTAATCATCATAAACTTGTTTTATTTTTCTCTAAACTTGTTAAAAGCAGTACCTACGTCGGCTATGATTGAGCACGTCAGCCCAATCTGAAAAAAAAATGAGTAATGGTGCGCTGGCTCCTTTAGTAGACTTTCGCGACTGTCGTCAGCAGGTGGTATGGAGGTCCCGCTCTAGAGCCACTGAAGCTTGTGTGTCGAAGCTCTCTTACGCTGGGGAGGGGGGGGGGGGGGGGGGCAGGACGCCCAAAAGAGGCATTTTAAAACAGGAGTTAATAATTTTATTTTTTGACAAGTTTGAGTTGTCTCTGAGGAAAAATCAGCAGAACCCATCCTTTGGGAATGATTATCTACGTTAATGCGAATAGCATCAAACGGTGCGGAGTTATGCGCGTTCGTCAGGTGGCCGGCACACTCTAGATACGCCAGCCCACTCTTGAGGCGATTCTAAATTTGTTGACACTTTCACAGCCCTGCGCACGATCTCCGCAGCCCAGCACGTGCGTTTGTGTCACTTAGGAAGGCGAGCAAAGCACGCGCCATACGCACAAACACTCAAAATGGTACCGACCAGACTTTCTGGCGTCTCAGCTAGTCTCAACCAACGGTACTCTAAACGGTTGTTTATATCTTTACCATAGGACGCGCTTTACAGCGCTGTCACAGCTACCGGTGCGCGCGCGTTCCATGCACGAGGGCTCATTCCGCTCTCGTGAGGCTGAGCTACGAGCCGCTACATCACCCTCTCCCGAGCGCGGGAGAGGGTGAGCTAAGCGAGACCGTGCTCGCAGCCTGCAGGCGAGAGAGGTGAGCTAGCCCTCGTGCATGGAACGCGCGCGCACCGGTAGCTGTGACAGCGCTGCAAGCGCGTCCTATAGTAAAGATATAAACAAATGTTTAGAGTGCGTTGAATGACTGCCTTCATAGCTCTGTGGTTAGCGCGTCTGCCTGCTGATCAAAGGGTCAACGGTTCGAATCCCAGCCGGCGCCGGTCTTTTTTATTTATTTATCGACCCGCGGCGTAAGGGTTAGATAGCCAGATAGATAGATAGATAGATAGATACATAGACGAAAAGTGCGTGAAGTATCCAAAGAATGCTATTCGCGTTAAAACCTCTTTTGTCTCAAATTCATCCAGCGTAACTGCGGGGGCAATGTTTTAAAATGCTATATAGTATTGTCCCGTTTGCATGATGTCTTGTTCCTTGTCGACAAAAAAAGTAAATATATAGGTGCAAACGGTCGCCAATATCCAGATCTTTATTACGACAAGTCCCGACACTTTTTCCTTTTCGCAACTTGCCAATAAAAGCTGTCAAGTGATGGCGATTGACAACGTAGTGCGTGTGGGATGATCAATCATGTTCAGAAAGTTGTTTGTCGTTTAATAATATTAAGAAATCAGTACGTGTTCAGGGCATTCTCTAACGAATTTATATTTATATGTCACACCAAAGAAAAGCCTTAGCTTTCGCTTGCGAAGTACAATTTATCCGAAAAAGTCCAAAATCGCGCAACGTTGCCACTCGCCGGACGATATAAAGCAGCAAGGATTAGCTTGACTGCGTTATGCAAAGGATTTCGTAATCTTCTCTAACAGACGCGTGTAACTCTGAAGCAGTTCCAAAACCGTCACTTGCTTGAAAGAAGCATAGATGCCCCCTTCTCTCCGCTTTCCCCGCCCAAAAAGACGATTTTGATTCAAACGCATCAGAGACTGATACTGGGGAGAAAGGGAAAATCGGTTTATCTCGATACTGCGTTTTTCGAGAACATAATCCTGATATGCGAGCATTTAAACGATTCAGAAATAAACGTAAGATCGTCGGACTTAGACCTAGCCGATCTAATGTTCGCATGGAGGCGCACGAATTTATTTATTGCTTTACTGCGTCATTGCACAATTCCTTTGACACTAGCAGTACCCTGAATCATCTAGGTCAAGGTGGCATTATCCAAAATCTACAAGAGGTTTGAACAATCGTACTTTAAATTGGTCTTAGGAAGTCCGAGAAACGACATCGATGATCGTTAAAGCCACCGGAGCATCGGAGTTCGCCGAGCGGAAACGACTGGAATACTAGGTTAATATGCATCACCGGCTCGGCCTCCGTAGAGCTTTAAAAAAAATAGCGTTTCTCAGATAAATAAAGTATTTTTTTATTTCGCTTTCTGTTGCTCATGCTTGATTCTGTTGTCCCGTAATGTTCCCCCCATCCTCTGAATTAGAGGCCCGCCTATCCGCAATTACCCGCGGATTATCCGCGGATATCCGCGAGTCCGCTGGCGGATGCGGATAAACATGAATCCAGATTTGCGGATTGCGGATCAGATGCGGATGCTGGGGGGTGCGGATGCAGATCAGGTGCGGATATCACGCGGGTCCGGATCTACGATTTCGCTGAAGCGGCCCACAACCGTTTGCAACCGAAGAGTGTAGAGTAAATACAAAAGAAGTGGATGGGGCTGTAGAGCGCATCGGTGTGTTCATGTCAAACGTCCCAGACGTTGCCCGCTCGACCCCTTCCGATTTCCAAAAAAGATGCGCGAGCCTTTTGCCCCAATGTTTGCTGGCCATGCCCTACCGTATTTTTTGGCGAAAAAAATGTTTGATTGAGCGATGAGCGCAGTTTTGAGCTTTTAAAAACAGCGTGGAAACTGGGCATCCCTCAACTAATTCGATGAAAAATACTACTTCTGGTGAAAAACCTGGTAATATATTTTCTTAAATTTGTACGGATTTGGACTCACAATGCGGGTTGGGCTTGCGAAGTTATTTTTTAGTTTAAATATTTTTAAAACACAACAAAAATTTGAAAATTGCAACATTTGCGACATTTTCCTTGAAAATATCTAACTGCGCCCAGGAGCATTGATCTAGCTATTTGCTGGAAACTTGCCCTGCAGGTATATAATAATCTACAAGAAATCATTTTAAATTACCGCTCAGGTTAAATATCTCGCAGTAAAGCAACAAAAATCACTGAAGTTGCAAAAAAGTGCGTGCATGGCGCATTAACAGCCGCTTACGGTTCACCCTGAGGTGGTCAAGTAAAAATACAAATATGGTGCGTTTGGAAAGAACAATCAATAGTCTTTTGAATCTGAAAGTTCAATCAGATTAATTTCTGTTTAAAGCGAAAAAACAATTTTTGAAGTTGAGCGCTCGCACCAGCAACCCACGTCGGCTTCTTAACGCCTCTTGCTTTTATTTTCCTGCGACAAGCTGGCTGATGGTCGAAAACGGGGTTCTGCCTTGCAATCGTCTTTCCAGGTTTTCAAAGGGAAGGAAGCAGTGGGTATCGTGTAATAATCGGGGTACGCAGCGCAATAACAGGCCATTGTATGCACTTTGTACCCAAGGGCGGCTCGAAACGCGATACCTATAGCCACAGGCATCAGTTGACAGACTTCTCTAAAGAAACACAATGTCATACAAACCAACTGTCGCGCACCGTGGCGAACTATTCCGCCTTCTCAAAATTGCTGTTCAGAAATACAATTTACCGCTACAAACAAGGCGGCAAACCTCAACGCTTGCATTATTCGCATATATCGCCTCGTCGTGTAGATTGCCGTTTAAGGGGCTTTTGTATTGCTGTCTACGCCATGCAACGTCGAAGAAGTGGTGCGATGTGTACATAAGAAACAGCTGACACGCCGTCTCTTACCTGGCGCTGGCGATGTAGAACGTGATACACAAGAGGACACAGCCACTTTGGCGGAATCCGCAAAATGGGAAAAACCCATAAAGCAACAAGAGTAGAAAAAAAATGCTTCCCACAAGATGTACCCGACGACCGGATATAGCCTACACCTGCGTGCGCGACGCGTCTTTTTGTGCTTGCCAGGCTCGACGGTGGCGATAACTGCAGGGAAGAGACGCAGGGGGGCGACATAAGGTAGCGGCGCAAAAGCAAACTTCAAAATGTTTTTCATCTTTACAACCATTACTTAATTCATTTCAAGCAAAAGAGCAAACTCTTTGTGAAGTCACCGTAACATGTTTTTCTTTGGGCCCTCAAAACCGTCAGGCGGTTGCTAAGCAACAAACAACAATTTTCACGAATTTTGTTGCCACAGATGTTAGTTCTGTAATGACTTTTTTGTGTGGTATACCACCAAGACTGTCAATAAGAGTATTTCGTTATATGCAACGAACGCGTTTATAACAAAACAAAATATGCTAAAGTGCTATATTCATTGCTTTTTAGTAAGCTACAGCCCATGCCAAATTCGCAAATGAAGTCATTATTACCAGTCTAGTGCAGAAAGGTTTTGGGCAAACAATGCAGCTCT
>JAZHYW010046593.1:0-13181 GCA_037355805.1 Ixodes ricinus
TTGTCCTTTCCCTCCGCTCCCTAGAGAGGAAATGAAGCAGTATTATTATTAGTATTAGTATAAAATTTTCGCGTCAAACAGACGACACTCGGTTTGTTCGACGATTTAGTGACGCTCGACAGTGTGAACTAACCGTTTTATGCGTGAGAGCTCTTCAAAATCACCAGTGGTGTTTTGCGAGCGATGTTAAAAATTAGATGGGCTTTGGCGGTTAAAACGGAGGTGGTCAGGTAAACATACCGTTTGGCAAATCAAATAACGACAGGGCCGCAGTCATTGAGCAAAGCCTTAAAGCTGAACCTTTCAATAGCATACCTTGTTAGAAATTATTAAAATAGGACAGAAAAGCTCTAACCATCTGAAATCTGAATATCCAACCTTTCAAGAATAGCTCGACCTCTTGATCACAGGTGACTGCTCATATCATTGCAATGTTTATACATTGCCGCACGCGTCAACTGGTCGAAGTGGGCACCGCGGCCGTGGCCTGAACGGTTATCGTGCTTGCCTTCCACGCGAAGAGCCAGCGTTCGATTCCTGGGCGCGACGCGTCTTTTATTTATTCTTGCAATTTACTGTTCTGGTAAATTCGAGAACTCTGTTGCGTGTTCGGGGTTAGAATGTTCTATGCGCGAGCCTTCTACGCCGATTGTTCGAGAAGCCCGCGCGTGTACAAAAGGGGCTCACGCGTGGCTAGCCGCGGTCAGTTTTCACCTCATCGTTCGATTCTGCTGCTTCGCCGCCTTCGACGCCCGCGACGCTCTGTTGTTATCTTTCTTTTTCCTTTTATTTTTTGGCTGAGTTCGCCCATTAAACGTTCAGTTTACTCAGTCATTCGCTGCCTCATCACTTGTCATTCGTGACAATATTACATCAAGTTTATATCTGTCAGGCGGTCACGAATGCTCGCAACAGTCGGATCGGTCCGCCATGTTCTACAACCCGGCGATGTAATGGTTCACTCCCCTTTATGGGGTCCCCTGTACTCGCCTACTGAAACACACCGAATCTTAGACGACGCCCTTTACTTGGACAAAGTGAGCGTCAAATTTCCTCTTCATGTTTACATATTTCTTGGCGTCAGCTTCGCAAAACCCCATCGTGTTTAAGACTTGCATGCCCTGCCTGGAGACACAGGACACAGGAGAGTAAGTATACATGCATCTCTTTGTGTTTAGCTATGAGTTCGAAAGTGTATAACGGCGGTCATCGAATTCCATGATTCACATGGGCCATTCTGGAGCGTGCTCAAAAAGTTCGAGTGCTCGGGCGGCTAAAGTGCAATTCCAGCAATGGCAGCTGCCCGCGCCATGACTCCTCGTTGCTTGTCCTCCCTTGTCCTTTGTCTTTAGCGCTAATACTTTTATTATTTTGTTACCACTCGTCGCGGTCAGCAACCGCAAGACGGCACCAAAAGCTTCAGAGACAGCGAGATCCTACTTCTGACACCGTTTTCAGTGATTGTGTATAACGGTTTCACAATTTTTTTTTTAACTTTCGGTGAGCCGCATTTCGCCATGTTGATGAACAGCGTCCACCACTTTCTTTAATAGCATGCATGCAGACAATCAGCTATTGACATGGTTTTTAGTGTTGATGAAACGCACAAACATGTCGAATGACTCGCTGACGACAAGAACTTAATGATCTTGGCCATGAACGCATTTCGGTTGTAACAAACACATACTTAATATGCTTCTTTCTCTTTAAGAGTTGCCTCGTAGTCATCTACTCGGGAGATTTAGGCCACCGTCGGCTCGACCTCTTAAGCGCCAGCTCGTCTGTACTCGGAATAAAGACTAATCAGCGTAGAAATATCGAGTATCATATAATGTTCCTTTGCGTCGCCAACCATATGAATAGAACGTTGCCCAATCACGACAAAAAGAACTTGGGCGAACTTTAGGGCGACGGGGAAAACACAGCCTCTCGCCATAGAAAATTAAAACAGTGATAGCTCATCAGCATGGCGTCCGGCAAGGTTTCGTGACGGAAGTAGCTCACTTAAAACCACCCTATAGGGCCCTTGCGAGAGACCTATAGTGCAACGCTGCTTGAGGCTTAAAATCAACGCCAGAATCCATGTTCGTGAAATTCACCTCAATTTCCTTCTTTGTCCCTGTCTTTCTTTTTCTTTTCTTTTCGTTTTTTGCACGAAAGCATTGTTTTGCAGATCGCTCGGGTTTTTCTTTTCGCGCTGTAATCCACAGCGAAAGTGGCAGTGAATATGAGGGAGCATCGGCTAGTGCACAATTCTTACACGTATAATAAAAATCTTTCTTTCACATTTTCAATAGCGGTACGGGAGACCGAGAAAAAAAGCCGCACAAAGCGGCTTGACCAGTTCCCGGGCCCAACAATGGCGTTCTACTGCCGCGAATACGCAAGATACAACACTGAAAACATCATTAGACCAAAGAAAAATTATACACCAAAATACGCAATTCGTTCATAGTTATTTTATCTAATATAACATCCTTTCAGTGAAAAAGTATTACGTGATTTGTGTGATCCATATGATAACATGTTTTTTTCCAAGATTTAGGCGACAAGTGGCTACATTCCAGAATGCGGGGTTACGAAATTTATATTCGGAAACACGTTGTCATGTAGTTGTAAATACACGTTGTAATTTCGTCATGTAGTTATATTATTGCGCAGTTCATTTTTATATACTATAGAAAGCCTATAGGCCCTTTCACACTCTTGCAACCGAGTACGACCGAGAGAGACCAGATTTGTTAAAACTTCTTAAAATTTCATTTCTGGCGCCATCGATGCGGTGATCGTGGAACTGCATTTCACAAGAGCGACGGTTTCGCGGCATTTCCGAGGTCGAATGTGCGTAACACCTATGAGAAAGGCTCGTTTATAACGTTTCCAAAAGTTTTCCGAGCCAAGAAAGAAAGGATAACGCGCGGAAGAAATAGAAAATTTGCCGGAACGTAAAGTTTACACTGCAACCCGATAGATGGCGCCACCGTGTCCTCTCGTTTTAAGAGGTTTAAGAGGTCGCAAGGAACCAAGATTTAAGAGGTCGCAAGAATGTGAACGGGCCTTTTGATTACACGTGTCATAGATGCTTATTCTTTCATATATTCTGAACAGGCTTTCAGTGTGCAATTAAAAAGGCGCATAGCAATATTACGTAATATTCGTTTTTGTAGTATATGTATTATCTTAAAATGTTTTGCCGATGTAGTGCCTCAAACCATATGGCAGCGATTTGAATGAGTAATAAATAGAAATTTTTATAGGTAATATTTTGTCTGACTTCGGAAGTATATAACGGTTCCTATATACGAGAGCTACGATCCTCGCTAATTTATTTTTTTAAATGCTCAATATAGTTATCCCAAAAGGCATAGGTCGTAAAAACACAACTCCGAGAGTTTTGTAAGAATCAACCAATTTAATATTGACTGAATTTATACATATATTACCTAACGAAGGTATACCTTTATTTTTCGGCCCAAATAATATTCCTTTTGTTTTACTGTTATTTTTTTTAAAATACGATCAGTCCATTCGTCTATTTTATGTTATATGTGTCAGCCGCGCCTATAAGTTGATGTGCTTCGTCAGCTACAAGAAGAGGGTTCGTATCGTCTGCATATACAGGGTGTTTCAGAGAACTCAGGCCAAATCGCTCCTGCGAAAACTTCTATCGCAACAGAAAAAAGTTTAGCGTCGTTTTGTCCTAAGTCAAGGGTTCCCATTTAGGAAAAATTATTACAGTCCGAGATAATTAAGTTGTTAATTATTTTTGCGTAATTAACTTTTTTAATATTGTGTTTAAGGGCATGGTTTCAATTAGAAAATTGCTCAGCATCGTCGAAAAACACTAAAGCAACAAATTGCAGAACGATAGAAGGCACGCGAAGTATTTACGGCTTTCTGAAAAACCGCACAAATTCGACGGGTTTTAAGTTTCGGTTTGCTATCGGAGCGCATCTCGGCCTCCGGCGGCACTGCGCCCCATGGAGAGATAGTGCAACCAACCTCTGCTGCGCTGTCATCGCGCGACGCAGCAGAGGCTGGTTGCTCTATTTCTCCACGGGGCGCGGTGCCGTCGGGGCTAAGATGCGCTCCGATAGGAAACCGAAACTTAAAACCCGTCAAATTTGTTCAGTTTTTCAGAAAGCCGTAAAATGCTTCGCGTGCCTTCTATCGTTCTGCAATTTGTTGATTTAGTGTTTTTCGACGATGCTGAGCAATTTTCTAATTGAAACTATGCCCTTAAACACAATATTAAAAAAGTTAATTACGCAAAAATAATTAACAACTTAATTATCCCGTACCTTAATAATTTTCCTAAATGGGCCCCTGGCCCAGGACCAAAACGACACAAGCCTTTTTTCGTTGCGATGAGTAGTTTTCGCAGGAGCGATTTGGCCTGAGTTCTCTGAAACACCCTGTATAACGAATGTAGTGGTCTGGTCAGTGTTTACAAAATCGTTGATATAAACATATCGTTGACATATCAGTGTTTATTGGGCCTTCAGAAGATCCGACGCTGGAGAAGTCATTAGCGAGCTGAATAGGGGCGCAGACTCCACCAAACGGCTCCGAAGAGAGTAAAAACGAAGAAAGGTTGGGTTTAAGCTTCCCAAATATACAAACGTTTTCTAGACTTTACAGATTAAACAAAAAATCTGTCGAAAGGCGGCAGGCGATATTTTCCATCATCTGACAATATCGACGACAGACAAACCACCGTAAGATCGGTGGTTCGCAATCGCCGCGTGCCAAGTTTCTCCTTGAACTCATTGCTACGCGGCATTCGAAGCGCGGATCTCGCGGTAACTCCCGTTCGAATCTGTATGCAGACTGTTCTTTTGTATGATGTATAAGCAGTGTGACCTCGGCTTTAGTGGAGTACATGCCGTACAAAAACGCAAAGTATACAGCCGGTTATTAACGCCGTGGCATAGCTCACTAAAGAGGTGAGATATTACTTTTTCAGCCTCACAAGGCGAGAGGAAAGTGATCTTGCAGATTATGAGCCGAAGCCCGACTGGCTAGGCCTTCGTGAACCTCCTCTTGCGATAAAGATTTTTAATGTTCTCTACAAAACGTGTTGTACACCATTTTTAAACTGATTCGACTGTTCGTGTTTTGTCTTTGAAATAAACAAGGAAAACAAAAAAGCGGCGGCGTAGCTTAGTGAAGAACGTCTCCACTTCGCAGGCAGCGGGCCCCGGTTTAATTGCGGCGTGTGGAGGGCGACCTTTTTCGAGGATTTTGCAACATCTACCACGGACGGCCCACATCACCAACTAGGACATCAACAACTAATACAACATCAACACCGGACGTCATTTACAGTGGTGGGAAGAGCCCGGAATATCTATCGCGGCATCGTATTCCAAAGCCGCGCACAGAGCCCCAAACCAGCGTATGTATGATGCGTGGTCCCAGCATTCCGTCTCGCTGCCATTCGACAAGAAAATCACAAACACAGCGAGCGAAATTGTTGGGTCGTTGGTTCGCGGTATATCCCGGTTTACCGACGCAATGAGACTAACACCATAGGGCGAGATGAGCCAACTATTTCATAAAAAACGAAATGTGTGATGGAGCATAAATATTAATTTGTCCATACCCTCGCAGCAACGAAACGGAGACAACGAAGTCGATAAGACATCTACGCGGACGCCTGGTTCATTTTGTTGTCCCCGTTAATTACACGACCTTAGCCCTAATCAGGTGCTTCGGCGATTCACCTAACGGTACTTTCTACCTTTATCACGCACGCTCCCAACAGGCTCGGATGAACGCGCCATAATGAAATGCCAAACAAGAAAGAACAAGAGGAAAGGACGCACCTTCCAGGCGTACGCTGCGCCCCCGTAAAGCGTGTCAAGAGCACCGCAGCCCCGAAACAAGTATAGTGGGCGTGCGTGACGGTGTGCCCGCCATACGTCGCGGACGGCGCGTGCGACCTTCACGCACCGAGGCTCCGTGACACTCCTGCCAGGGACACGCCAGCCGTCACTCATTACCAGGCTTTTGGCGAGGAAGCACTTAGGCCTAATGAGTTCATCTCCCCCGACCACCCCGCGATTGCGCCCGCGTTGAATACAGCGCCCGGCCTCTGTAGGTAGGTCAGGTCTCCGGCATGAAGACGCGTGGCGTTTACAGCCGAGGCTAACGCAATTATACTTAAAATGAACTTCCCTGGATCTGTTCGTTATTGCCGAGAGGTGTCGCCTTGGTTCAGCTTCTCTAGGTGGGAATCGTAGGTACTATGCGATACGATACGATTTTTATTTTTCGCCACAATCACATGCGGTGAATAGGGCCCGGGCCCGAAGAAAAAGCTGCAGAAATGCAGCTTGACGAAGCTCCGTGCCCCTTATTCAGCGGCTATGACGGAGCAAGACAGGCATCGAGATAAACGAACAAAACCAAAACACATTACCGATGAAAAAAGTTAAATGAACATTTCTAATATGCCACTCTTTGGAAGTTCGGTTATGTCTACATTGCAATTAGAATAGTCGTTTAACAGCAGTTACTACCTATTTCTGACCGTTACTACCTTTCACTAACTATTTGCTACCTCAAACGCGCGATAGGTAGTAAAAAGCTAGCAAATGCAGCCATTACTATTTTTCTGACCGTTACTACCTTTTTACTAGCTATTTACTACCCCAAAGGCGCGTAGAAGATGGCGGCGCTTGCTTCATACCCGATTGCCAGCGTTAGCGACGTACTTGCTGTTTCGGATCGCAGGGGGAGGTATCCACACGCAATCGTAGCGTCAAATATTGTATGAGGGGGCATGTTTAAGGGTTGGAGCTGACTTTATAACGATCGCAGCCTCCGTACCAGCACGACGTGGAAGCCAGCGCTGCAGCGAGCGCAGCGGCCATTGTTGATGCAATGGCCATGCGGCTTACTTCTTTCCTTCTCGTTTGCATTCGTTTGTGAGCGTTTATATTTTCATTTTGGTTTTAACTGGGATGAAAATAGCCACGTAGCACATACTAAAACGTTTCCGAAAACAGGAAAAGTTCAATCTGTTCTTTTTTTTTCAATATTTTTTTATATTTGTATTTTTTTAAATCATATGTTTTTCTCTCTCAAGAGACGCTTGGCAACATTGTACGACAAGCAAGTTGGGGCGGTCGGGGCCAGTCGGAGTTCGCAAGACGCTAATTTCTTTGATGTGAAACTGCCGTTTTTGCCTTGTGTCGTGTGCAGCTCTCGTGTTCCCGCGTTGGAGTGCATAGTTAACGTTCGTGCGCTCGACGGGGCGAGTGTGTGCGTGGACCTGGACTGCTCCGAGGATAGTTCTAACGAGCCGGTGCCGCTGTCACTGGGTTGGATTTCGTCGTCCAAGAAGCTTTTCTCCACCTCCTACTTGACACTGAGAACTTCTTCACGGTTTGTGTGTGCTCGGTGGTTGAATGATTCTGATTGAGCTGTCTTCGGTCGTGACAGTGCACTGTCACAACCGTTGATGTGCGTCGTTAATAGTGTATGTAGCTTTGGGACTAATGAAAAAAAAAACTCTTTTGGCATTCTACGAGTCTTTCTGAATTTGCCACAAAAACGCGAGCATTCGTCAGTGTACTACAAAAATTAAGACGCGAGCTGCACGCGGTATTAATTTTGCATGCATTTTTGTAGCGCAGCACGCGAAAGGAGTGCAGCTGCCGTCGTACTCTCCGTCAATTACAGCCTTCGTTCGCCGCCGGAGACGGCAAGAAAGCTCTCTCTCGCCGACGGCGACCGCATGTATCGATTTAGCGAGCGACGAGGCGATCGACGGAGACAGCGACGAGCGACGGCGATTTCTCACGGTCACCCGTCGCGTCGCTCGGTTTTTTAATTTCTAGGAAACGTCGCTCATCGCCTTGGCCGCTTGTTCCCGTCGCTTTCATGCGGTTTGCCTCGTCGCGCAACTTACCTATCGACTGCGAATAACTGACGTGCTGATACACGACGACAAGTTTGCGCACTCAAATGGTCAGTATAAAAGGCTTAATGGCAGTCAAAGAAGTGAGCTGGGAGGAAGTGGCCGAGTGGGCTAACGCGTCTCACTTCGAAACCTTGCGCTGGGAACCTCCTGGGTTCGATCCCCACTGCCCCCGCCCGTAAGTTAGCGATTAGGTTTGTGTGTGCGTGTGTTTGTGTTGAATGCATTGTGTCGATTGTGTGCTAAAAATGTGGGTGTGCATGTTTATATGTATATACTTGCAAATGTGGAAGAATTGAAATAAACTAAATAATCGGCTTCTTTTTTGTGTACGTTTAATTGGACGGTGACTAGCGCCACCTGGATTACTCATTTCCAGTTTAAATTTTTTGTTGCGCCCGCCACCTGGTGGTAAGTGGCATAACCGCACACCTTTTTTTTTCCACCGGAAATCACGTGACTAGTTGCGTTTCCGGTCTTCCGTCGGGAGGTAGCGCTAGTTACTAGCTAGAGGTAGTAAAATACGTGGATTCTACTTTGAGGCTAGTAGCAGTTACTAGCTTCGTGACCTAGTAACCGTTACTAGCTTGACCGTTACTACCTCAGGCTAAATAAGGCGAAGCGTAAACTGATCACTGCATTCCGTCATTATTTGTAGATTTATGAATTTTCCGAGGCTGGTAATGTATGAATGGCTAGTACTGAATTTTCACTGCTAAATTTGAAAGCTGAAAAATAAAACCTGAGCGCCCATGTGGCGCATATTTTTACGCAGTACTTAAACGGTAATTATATAATTGGTGTACGCTAAGGATTTTGAATAATTTAAATACCCAAAGTGTTGGATGAACGTAATAACCGTTTGCTAATACTTTTATTCCCTTTTGTAGTAGATATATTGTATATAAATTTGAAAAGGATATATTACTCCAGACTGTGTTGTAATAACACAAATAAAAATAAGTCCACGAAATATAACCTTTTTAAGCTTGTTGAGATAACATGTTTGTATTTGTTTAAAACTCCTACAGGTTTATTTAGCTGAGAAGAAAGGTTTTATTTTAAATTATTTAATTACCTATTATCTCAAAAGATGGCTCAAAGTGTTTTAGTGCTGCTCATAAGCTCTATGTTAAAAGACTCGAGATTAAGGGGGCTACGAAGTTATTTAAATCACCTGGACGGAACATGAGAGCTTTTGTTTTCATTACATTAATATGCAAGCCGGTTAGCTCAGCCCACACTTTTAGTTCGAAAAAAAAAGCGCTAGTGTTGCTCAAGACTATTCTCGCGTGTGTCCAAAAAAAATATGCTCGTGTCATCAGCATAGATTGACATAATTGCAACTGGAGTGGATTTTTACAATATCATTAATGTATAACAAAAAAGGAGTGGTCCAAGTATGCTACCTTGAGGAACTCCGGATGTAATATTTAAATGAGATGATTTACGTTTATCAGTTTGAACGAACTGTGAACCACATTGCACGTATTATCTAATAGGTTCAAGTGGAAGATTGCGGATGTCATATGCGAACATTTTATCAAGCAGAATGGAATGGTTAATACAATTAAATGCTTTACTAAAGTCTAAAAATATTCCCACCGTCAAAGCTTTAGGTGGGAATATGGGAAAATGGGAAGTACAAATTATTTTTGAGACAGTAATGCTGTATTTATTTATTTATTTATTCATATATTTATTTCAATACCCTCAGGGCCAACGGCATTACAGAAGGGAATGGGTTGTAGTCAACAAAAACAATTATACAATGAATACACAATGAAACTTCCGCTACTTGCATTCCTTGATCTATATCCGTATAAAAAGGGTGTGTTATCGCAAAAATTTACAATACGAGTGTAAATAACTTATAGCGTTTGTCCTGTATACTTCTTGTCCTTGTCTTTTTTCGCGCTATTTTATTTGTTTAACTAACATGAACCAACTAGCCCAACAACGTACCCTAGTAAATAACTTTGTCTAGACTTTTCAAAAACACTGGCAGTGGGGATATAGGGCCGTAATTTCCTATTTTGGATTTATTTCAAGCTTAGAAAAGTGCTACAACTTTCGTTACATGCATTTGTTTACGAAACACCACATGATATTGCAAAGTTGCGGATTTACGCTATGCATAAGGCAATATCATCAACCATATGTTTTACCGGTTTAATTTGTAATTCATCAGAATCATGACTACGACCCTTGTTAAGATTTGTTATTGAAAAACAAACTTTAGCTTCATCTGTAGGGTAAAATAATAATGATTCCGCAATTAGCAATGTGTTCTTTATCGCTTCAGCATTATAACTGCTGCTACTTATATTAACAAAAAAATTGCTTAATACGTTGCCTAAATTTGAGTGATTCAAAACTGCACCAGGATGGTTTATATTTTCAATTTTATTTGGCTTACAGGACGTAATAAAACACTATTTATTTGTTTCCACGATATATATCAGTCTTTTTAGACGCACGGGATCAAACAGACGGAAAAGAATGTTTTTAGAGCTAAAATTTTTTTTGTCAATTTGTTTCTATATTTTGTTTAAATTGGGCTAAAAGCGTTAGATTACGAGTTGCGAGAAAGTTTTCATAAATTATATATTTCGTACGTGTCTTTTTAAAAAGCACTCGGGCCATCCGAGGCTTCCTTCCCTTTCTGGCAAGCTCAGCAGTCTTATTTGGAAAACAATCATCATAACAGTTCACACGGAAAGAATAAAAACACAGAAAATATACGAGGGACAGACACACACAGTTCTTTCAACGAGCAACTACATTTAAATGATGCCCATTACACTATGGTGAATCGGAAAAATAAAAACACTATGGTGTTTTTATTCTTTTCGTGTGAACTGTACTCGATCCAACGCGCTCTGCTAAGTGTACCTAATCATCATAAACTTGTTTTATTTTTTCTCTAAACTTGTTAAAAGCAGTATCTGACGTCGACTGTATTGAATACATCATCCCAATCTGAAAAAACCTCTTTTGTCTCAATTCATCCAGCGTAACTGAGGTAATGTTTTAAAATGCTATAGTATTGTCCCGTTTGCATGTGTCTTGTTCCTTGTCGACAAAAAATAAATATGGGCAAATGGTCGCCAATATCAGATCTTATTACGACAGTCTGACCTTTTCCTTTTCATAACTTGTAATAAAAACATCAAGTAATGACGTTGACCAACGTAGTGCGTGTGGGGTGATCAATCATGTTCAGAAAGTTATTTGTCGTTAATAATATTAAGAAATCAGTAGTGTTTGGGGCATTCTCTAACGAATTTATATTTATATGTCCACCAAAGAGAAAGAAAGCCTTTGCTTTCGCTTGCGAAGTACAACAATTTATCTGAAAAAGTCCAAAATCGCGCAACGTTGCCACTCGCCGGACGATATAAAGCAGCAAGAAGTTAGATTACGTTTTATACAAAGGATTTCTTAATCTTCTCTAACAGACGTGTACTCTGAAACAATTTCAAAACCGTCACTTGCGAGAAGCATAGATGCCCCCCCCCCCCCCCCCCCATTCCCTCCCCTTTCCCCGCCCAAAAGGACGATTTTGATAAAAAAAGAATAAAAGCTGATACTGGGGGAGAATGAAAAAATCGGTTTATCTCGATACTACGTTTCGAGAACATAATCACATTATACGAGCATTTAAATGATTCAGAAATAAACGTAAGATCGTCGGACTTAGACCTAGCCGATCTAATATTCATGTGGAACACTTTCAATTTATTCATTTTTTACTGAGTCATTGCACAATTCCTTTGACACAAACAAAACCGAAGCCTTGCATCTCAGGTGAAGGAAGAAGGCAGTCACACGACTACACGTCAGCTTTGTTTTAGCAGATCTGAATCATCTAGGTGAAGGTGGCATTCTCCAAAATCTACGAAGGGTTTAGACAAATCGTACAAAAATTGGTCTTGGAGACTGAGAAACGACATCGTGATCGTTAAAAATACCGGAGCAACGGAGTTCATAGAGCGGAAACGCTGGAATACTAGTTAATATGCATCGCAAAGCTAGGAAACCTCCCCGTAGAGCTTTAAAAAAATAACATTTCTCAGATAAAAAAGTATTTTTTTATTTCGCTTTGTTTGCTCATCTTTGATACTGTTGTCCCTTAATTTCCCACCATCCTCTGAATTAGAGCCCCGCCTATCCGCAAGTTACCCGCGGATTATCCGCGGATATCCGCAGTCAACTGGCGGATGCGGATAAACATGAATCAGATTTTGCGGATTGCGGATGCGGATGCGTGCGATATCCGCGGGTCCGGATCTACATTTTCGCTGAAGCGGCCCACAACCGTTTGCAACCGAAGAGTGTAGAGTAAATACAGAAGTGGATGGGGCTATAAAGCGCATCAGGGTCATTCCATGTCAAACGTCCCAGACGTTGCGCTCGACCCCTTCCGATTTCCAAAAAAAATTCATGGCCTTTTGCCCCAATGTCCGTAGCCATGCCCTAAAATATTTTTGGCGAAAAAAATTTTTGATGACGTGAGCGCGGTTTGAACTTTTAAAAACAGCGTGAAACTAGGCATCACTCAATAATTGATGAAAAATCTGCTTTTTAGTGAAAAACCTAGTAATATTTTTTCTTAAATTTGTACGGCTTTCGACTCACAATGTGGTTGGGCTTGTGAAGTTATGTTTAATTTAAATATTCTTAAAACACTACAAAAATTTGAAAATTTTAATATTTTCGTTATTTTATTAAAAAATATCTAACTGCTCCCAGGACTTGATATAACTATTTGCTGGCTGCCCTGCAGGTATATAATCTATAAAAAATGTTTAAAACCGCTCAGTTAAATATCTCGCAGTAAACAAAAATCCTGAAGTTGCAAAAAAGTGCATTATGACGCATAAACAGCCGCTTATTTCACCCTGAGGTGGTCCAAGTAAAAATACAAAATATGGTACGTTTGGAAGAACAATCGATAATCTTTTGATTCTGAAAGTTTAATCAAAGTGATTTTTGTTTAAAGCGAAAAACAATTTTTGAAGTTGAGCGCTCGCACCACAACTCACGTCGCTTCTTAACGCCCCTTCGCCGCACAGCGCGCCACCTGCGACGATAGCTGGCGCGATTAGGTCCAAAGAAAGAACGGAGTTTTCTGCCGCTTCCTCTTGTCCGTCTTTCCGGCTGCAAGGGAAGAAACGGCGGGTATCGTGTAATAATCGGAGGTGCCACCAGCGCGCAGCAATAGCAGGCCCGTTGTGCCCTTTGTACCCGA
>JAZHYW010046596.1:0-45263 GCA_037355805.1 Ixodes ricinus
AGCCGTTCTGAGTCAGGGAGAGGAAATAATTTGTCAGTTACGGCGTTTTTATTTTAAATTTATTGCATTACAAAATGGTGCTAAAACAGCTTCGTACTACATGTATTTATGTGCACTGTCGGACACTCTTGGCGCGAACACGACGTCGGCGCTTTTCAGCATGGGGGGTAACCGTGCGAAACGTTCGAAGGACATGAGGAAAACCAAGAGAGATGGCAAGATCTACGGGTGACACTGTATCAGTAAGTCCTCGGGCATGAACTGTCAAAATAAATTGAAAACCACGTAATATAGTCCGATTTTCAATAAGTACTGCTTTATGCTTTCTGCTCCGTGCGAAGATACTTGTTCTACGTTCAAAACATCACCCGCACGCTCAAACATTTTGAAAGAAGCCAGAAAACAGATGCCCGATAAAGCTTCCCGGCATAGGAAATCGTAAAAACACACACCTTTCAGAGACCGCATACATTATTCTTTACGTTGTGAATGTTTCTAACCGCTCGTAAAAATGCACGTCGGGGCCAATTTTTTTTTTCATCATAACGACGTAAGAAGAATTGAACTGGTGTTTGGGGTTGTGGTAATTATGGCATCTTGAGATGCGAGTTAACAGTTTTGACAGAACCCATTTCGTCAAAACTTCACAGAGTCGAGGAAACTTTTGGTTCAATGCTTGTTGATAAAAGCTGTAACTTCAAATGTTTTGCCAGTGACTGATATTTTCTGCTTGTTTTTCAATTCTAACGTCGCAGGACGTGTATCTGTTCAGCGCGCACCCGAAGAACGGAATGCTTTATCCAGTTATTCCTTACTCGAGTTCCGAATAAGGCATGATTACGCCACACCAGCTCGCGTGCACTCTTATTGTCTCTTAGTTAAAAGCAGAATGCTCCGCCGTCACGTTGTGGACCCGGCCACCTGACACGGGGGATTCGGGTCAGAAATCACCCTAGCTGCCTATTTGTATTTCTCAAACATTTATTTTGTAATACAGAAAAACGAAAGACGTTTACAAATCTCGGTAATGCGAAATTGGAGCGCAGCTCTTGAGGTATTTCGATTTTGCGATACCGTGCTAAACAATTTGAGAAAAAAAGAAATATATGTACAGATATAGATCACTCTTCTCACATACTGGTTACGCACCCTCCTCCTCTTCCTCCTTCGTACCCTCCTCCCTCTGCATCCTCCTCCTTTCTTTCGTACGCTCCCTCACCTCCTCCTCTTGCGTATCCCTCCCATCCTCCTCCTCTCTACCCTCATACCGTCCCCTCTTCCCACAACTTCCCCGGCAAATTTAGCTGGAAAATTGATGCCACGTGACCTCAACACCAATTCAATTTCGTCGCTAAGTTTAGCGGCGAAAATGACGTCACATGACTTTGTGTCACGTCACCTATGAACAAATTCAGTTTAAAGACCTTATGCGAAATTAGCTGCGCCATCTGGTGAAATCAAAGAAGCTCCTGCACCATTTTAACGTTGGCGAAAAGCGGAGTTGGTCGGGTCTGCGTGCGTATGCGACCGTTCCGTTCGTTGCCGGTAAAATGCTTGTACACTGCTGCGTGACCGTTGAGCAAACAACGCGGAATCACGTACAGCAACGGAAACAAGTTATGTGGCACGAAGTTTGCTTTTTTAGCAGTAAACGAAGCAGACGGAAAGTGCTGAAGAAGCGGTTCGTGAAGTCGCGTCATGCGCGCGGTCGTCCACCGGTCCGAGTGTTCGCAGGCACGCCGATGTAGGGTCTTTAACGGTGCGCGGGGAGTTGTGCTTGCACGATGACATGGAGTCTTCCTAACTGAATGAATCTACAGGCGTAGTAGCGGCTCTTACTGCAATGTAAGCCCACAAACAATAGTTGTATGTTTTCTCCCTGCCGGACGACCTCGCGGCTGGAGTTAGATGCTTTCGAGAGACTAGCCCCGCTCTTCTCAGAAGCAGGTACACTCGCAAGGTCTGGGGGGAATGGTACGAGTCTTTATAACTTCGTGTTCCACACATGCAAACACTACTACGTCGTATGTTCGGTGGCAGGAGCGATTTGGATGTGATCGCACAGGCCGACGGTCGTGGGGCCGACGCGGAAGGCTTAAGATGGGCGAGGAGAACGTGTCGTTGTTTCCCCACTGCTTTCTGCCCCGGGCTTAGAGAAATAGATGTGTGCCGTGGGCAATCGGCTACCGAGGGAAGATAGGTCGACCATTGCTCGCGACCGAACCGCGCGCGATCGCGTGCAAACCGCTGCTCGACTGTATTATCACGGACAGCATGAGCTGAAACGTCCCTTCGTGTTTCTTTTGACTACCTGTCAGTTTTTGAGAGAGCAGGCCGGTGCCTGCACGTAAAAACGACCTGCTAACCGGCCGCCAAAAAAAAAACAAACAACAACGACGACAACAGAGAACTGACAATGAGCAGCAAATTTCAGGAATGTGGCATCTAGTCACTAGCGTGTCAGCAGTGCGCCTCCGAACCCTTCCGAGCCAGAAACTCGTCGGAGCGCGCCGCGAAATGCACACAGAGCGCATGCAATGTGGACACATAGTTGTTTAAAGCAGTTCGTCCACATTTCAGGGTCGGAAGGCGAAAAACACAGCTGCCGCGCCATCGCACACTGCCCGCACGGTAGTCTCCGATGCCTCCGCAGTGCTTCGGCACCAACAACGCTTGCCAACATTAGGATGGATGGTAATGGCTTTACCCTTTGTAACGGGCGGCAGCTTGCGCCACCTAGCCTAACATTTCGTCATCCTTTTTTTTAATTTGTATGAATTTTGTTATAACAGACCCCCCTCTTTTAAAGTGAATTTATTGCTTATTTTTATCTGTATTTTTTTATCCTTCCCTAGATCTTTTCCACCAATCTTCCAATCTCCTCTTAGTTACCGCAATTCTTTCCCTATCCATTCGTCCATCCATGTCCGGAAAACCCAGTGCCCCCTCCAAATCCGTAGTCATCCCCCCCAAGAGGGTGGGACGAAGCCCCGTGCACCTTAAAATTACATGTTCTATAGTTTCCCTTTCGCGGTTGCATACGTCGCACAGAGTGTCTACTTCCTGGAATTTAGCCCTGTATGTTTTCGTTCTTAGCACCCCCGTTCTAGCTTCAAACAGCAAAGAGCTCCCCACTGAATTATCATACAGCTGTTCCTTCTTTATTTCTTGTTTTTGTGCCCTGTATATTGTTAAAGCTGATTTCCCCTGCATTCTCTCTTCCCACAATTTCCTCTCTGTTTCCTTTACTCCCTTTTCTACTGATATGCTCTGATCGGCTCCATCTCGTTGAATGTATTTAAATCTCAGCTTGCGGGTTCGGTTTGTCCACTTAGTGTTTAGACTTTTCATATATAGATACTTGTACACTTTCGCTGCCCACCGTGTATCCTCAATTTCAGCTAGTCTTTGTTCAAATTTTACTTTACTGATCGCTTCTCTACTTTCGAAAGATGCCCAACCCATATCCCCCTGTACTCCCTCATTTGGTGTTTTCCCATGTGCCCCCAATGCCAACCTACCCACACTCCTTTGCTGTATCTCTAAACCTGCCTGGATTTCTGACCTCATACACAACACCGCATTCCCAAATGACAGTCCTGGCACCATGACTCCCTTCCATACACCCCTAACGACTTCATACCTATTAAAATGGCGACGCTCTCAGTGTTGTCAGACCACCAAGCAGTTTCGCATAAGATCTATTGACGTCACGCGACCGGTGTGCATTCAAAACGTCGAAAATAAAAATGCCGAATCATCGGAATGCCGATATTTAAAACAACGAAATTTCAAAAAGCCGAAAATACAAAAAGCCGAAAATTCAAAAAAACCCAAAAGTCAAAACATCGAAACATCAAAATGCTGTCATCACCTAGTTATAGTGAAAGATAAAGTTTCTTGGCAAGATAAATTTTCTTGGCAATGTGATCGAAGTTAGGGAGAGGTTCTGCCGGCCGATGTGCACGCGCTTTCGCCCTCCTTTCTAATAGCAATGAAAGGTTGTTCCCGAGTATACCTTCCCTTCGCATGGTTCAAGCCTTCAAGAAAGGGAAAAATATTTCTGCATATCTCGTCGCATAGCAGAGCGATTCCTTGTTCATTGCATTTCAGACAGATAAGTTGTGTGCAATTCCTCGAAGAAATCTTAGAATGTCGACATTGTCCCGGTTGCCCACAGCAGCTGCAAGACGATTTTCGCGCAACTTTTGCTTCTTGCTTTGTGAGCGGCGGGGTTGGCTTCTGGTTGCTCCCTCGATGTCGTCTTCGACTCTACCTTGCTCCCTTTTCAGGGTGGTGGTGAGCCGGAAGACGCTTACGTGGGGTCCGCCAACCAATATCTCCCATCGTCGGTGCCATGCCTCAACGGCGTTGTTGCCCCTTCGAAATCCGTTCTGAGCGAGGGCAAGGCACATTCCAGAGGGATGGCGGGAATGCCGGTGGATTTCGTATGATCACGGCGGTGTTACCTCCGGCAACATGTCGGCGTGATTTCCCAAGCAGGTGGTTGTCCTCCCACCATCGCGGCAGTTCAGAGGTTTCTTGCGGGAAGAATGGTTTCAAGGACGCGTAGGCATCGCGTGCTTCTTCTGTGGGCAAGAACGAAAGGGCTGCAACCTGCCTCACCTTGATGGCGGAGCCACCTACATCATTTTTGTAGAGCACTGCCAGTCCTAGGTGCTACACTCTCCTCCATACTGATTGGAACAAGTGGAACAGACAACCATGCACATCCGACGACGGGAGCAACGACCGAATAGCGTTGATTGCTGCCAGTTCGAAGTCTGTACTCACAGTTTTTGGATTTAGTGCAAGTCCCATATCTGCGGCGAAGTTCAGCACTTCTTCGAAGAGCGCCTCGTACGCCATCTGGGTTCGTCGAGTCATTAGGCAGTAAACAGAAGGTAGCACATGGCCATGAAGATAACCGTGAATTGTGCATAACTGTATTTGTGTATAACTGCTGCACAATCTTCACGGGTGCCTCGCCCGAGGCCGCCGCCAGAGTTTTGATCCGTTCATGAGTACGAAGAACTGTAACTCTGCAGATATTCGGAGCATGGCTTGCGTGGGTCACTGTCTTCAGATGATCTTGTGAGTACCTTCTACAGGAAGGTCGGTAATAACTCTAGCGTTGCATTTGCCTCGCTTCTCGCAGCTCCAATAGTGTCTAGAACCTATATACTTGCTTGTCAATCACGTATACATAACCGTCTTTGCAGCTAGTTTTGCTTTTTCCTTCTGGGAGCCCGCCTCAACCGCGTCTCCGTCAATTTCCCTCCGAATCAATGAAATGTTTACTGCCGCACGTTGCTGCTGCTCTTGTACTCTGAGTAGTGGGCAGTGCTGTTTTTTTCTGGTGACCAATGAGAGCTGTCCTGTCCGACTGATATCCCTGGCTTTAAGACAGATAGAAAAATACGAAATTTTACACCAGTTTAATCTACTGACACTGGTGTCTTTGCACAACGAGTTAAACAGGCTCGTGTCAGTGGAAAGTGATCTGGCGGAACAAGTGGTAGTCACAAAGCGCGTCATTCCTTTTTCACGTGATTTTCGGCGTTATGTTTTTCGGCATTTTGATTATTCGGCATTTTTATTTTCCGGTATTTCAATTTTTCGGCTACTGACGTTCGGTCTTTTTATAATTCGGCCTTTTGATTTTCGGCGTTTCGATAGGGACCCCACGTGACCTCAACACCAATTTCCTTCCCCGCTAAATTTAGCGGGGAAACTGAATTGGTGTGTAGGACTGTGACGTCCCATAATGGAAGACTGCGGCATTCAGTTTCCCCGCTATATTTAGCGGTAAAACTGTCGTCACATGACCTCGACACCAATTCAGTTTCCCCGCTAAATTTAGGGGGAAACTGTGACGTCCCATAATGCAACGCGTGCGGTTACGCCGATGGCGACGCCGCTAAAGGGGGAAAGGGCGCCTTAAAGCTGCGCTCTAAAACAATAATTACCGTGAACCGTTTTGAACCGGTTGCCGTTATATTTCTTTCCCGGTCTAGTTCCGGTTGAGTTCCAAGATGGCGGCGAAGATTTCGGTTCGGTTCAGTTCCGGTTCGGCCAAGAATAATGGTTCGGTTCCGGTTCGACAGACTGGCCAAAGACAGCTCAAAGAATCGGAGGGCGTGGCCTATGCGGAGCGCAAGATCGTCTGCTTCTTGGTGCAGCGTTTGTGGTGACGTCAGAACGCCGAGCTCTGATTGGCTCTGATTGGAAGGATAGTGGGTAGACCTCAAGGCAGCTAGCATTGAGCTCTACTCTCTATCCTTCCAATCAGACCCAATCGGAACTCAGCGTTTTGACGTCGCTGCAACCCGTACACAAAGAAGCAGACGATCTTGCGCTCCGCTTTCTGCTCGCTTCTGCGATTTGTTTATCGGCGTTCTCATCAGCTAATAACGCGATCTCAATGACAGCGGAGCCATAATGAGCTGTGTTTCTTAAGATCTAAGTGACCATAGAGGGTTTCTAATGGAACGGCATGAAAAGACGGACCCAGAGCAGCCAAGATGGCGGCCGACCAGAAGACCTCGCCGCAGAGGGCGGGAAGAAGAGGAGTCCGCCCATCCGGCTTCCGAAGTGCTCCTGGAACGGGTCCAGCATCGTCCTGTAGCCGGCCTGGCGCATCCTGGTGGCAAACAGGTAGCCGCCTGCACACATCGAGGTCCTTACTTGAAAAGGGGAACTCGGGCGGTTTCTTGAGATACCAAACCTAAATCACATTTTCGGAATACCCAGTGGTTCTTTCTCTTCCTGGATTGCTATTTCTAAATTCAAGCTGGCTATGTAAGAAAGCGGTGACTGAAGGCTGTGCATGAAAACGACGTTTTCACGCTCCCTACGGGGGGGGGGGGGGGGGGGGGGCGTCATTGTTCGACTTGAAAAGTGGAGCGGGCAGTCTAAAAAAAAACAGCAAAAACAATTTGTGTTTTTTTTTGCTGGTGTGAGCTTTTTCCAGCATACATTTCACATCATCAACTTCTTGTAACCCGCCGGAAACCTTTGCCACCATATTACATCATTTGACGTCACGTCTTCGGTGTTGCCAGCAGAGATTGTCAGCCTCTCAGAACAAATGTGGAAATTCAATAAATTTGCGGAAGAACAAATCTTGTGACTTATATTTTGGGTTTCGTATTTAGATGTGCCTATTACATGTGTAAAAACCAGTTTTGACGCAAATATATAAAAAAATTCACTTTAAAGTACCACGTGTTTTTGGGAGGAAAACAAAAACACAATTTCTCTCATCGCAAAAAAAAAAAAAAGAAAGCGTTTTGCTTGAACGCTTTGTTTTCGCCCAAATGGAGCGCTAGCGGTCTGTACCAGATGCCAACATTTCAAAGCATACCGTTATCTGAAAAACAAAACAAAACATCTATAAAAGCGTTTTTTTATGTTTTCAACGGGCAAATAGGGCCGTTTCTGGTAAGAAGACGCCATTCGTCTTTATGTGTTCAGGGGCTTCAGTTGTCCCTATTTTCGCATCGAAATCTTTCTAAAATCGCTCGCAACTTTTGAATTCGAAAATGGTGAGTTTTGAAACCTTGGAATCATAGACCTACCGTTAAAGCTGCCTTTTAGGCGGAAATTGGGTGTCTAGGAGAAGTGTATAGTTTTTTCGTTTTGCGGTGAGAAAGACAGGGCTCTTTTTCTTCCCAAACAGTCGGTATATTCGCGACTAAAGACAACAATAGAAGAAATGGAAGTTTCAGAGACTTAGAACGCGCCAGATGGGCAATGTTTACCGATAACCAGGCTGAGTGCGTAGCCAAAAGGGGCTTGAGTCCAAACAAGCCCGGCCGTGTAAACAAGCTCGGATGTGCCGTTGATGTAACCTCCGCCCACCCAAGTTGCTGCAAGAATGACGTTGCAACGGATCAATAAAAACGACGCCATTTTTCGAACAATTTCATCGTACAGCGTGTAGATCCTTCAGATAGAATCGGATCTGCCTCAAACCGGTTTGTCAAGCGTCTACGACGAACTTGGCACGTAAAGGTATTCGGTACGCTGACGTCCTATATGATCATTCCTATCATCGCCTTCTAGGCGCTACCGTCCTGGTCTGCTGGGCTGTGGAACACCTTCTGAACATGCGCAGTTGCTTTTTCCTGCGGCATGTCAGACAACAGGCATACGTCCATAGCCCAGTGACGCGGCACCTTTCGCCCTGCGCGTTGGTGTGGTGTAATTTCGTGAAATTACCACATGATAGTTCGATGAAAACAAATTTGGTTAAGATCTACCAACTAAACAGGCTTACATTAATGACGGGCTACAAATCTGCAATATGCCAGCAAAAAATATTTGTTTAAAAGGTTAGCGAATTTTTGTTAAATACGCCACTAACTTTTTCTTTATACACACGCCGTGACGTCCGTCACTGTGGATAATGCTATTCTGCCGAAATATATGCAATTTTTATTTCCGATGTCCTTTTTGTTTTAAATATTTTCCTCTTGGAAAGAACACCCTGTATATTGTTGCATATTCCTCGACAGGACATGGAACATTTAAGTATATTTTCTTACAGAAATTAAAAAACAAACAAACAAACAACAACAACAATTGCACGAACTCACCTATAAATCATAAAACGATAATAATAGATTATGCACATTAATAGAAACTAAATAAAATTGTATTTTGAGCATGATGGGTTTGTATGGCAAAGTTATTATGGCTTCTGTAATTCAGCATACGGAGATGGCTGAGATTTGAGGACGATATAGCCTACCGCTGATCAGGTTGTCATTGCTAGCACCAAGTGACGTTTGCGCATGTTCTTCATGAACACTCATCAAACGCCGTTTCCTCAAACGCTATTCCATCGATTAGGTATAAAGTGCATCGGATGCCCTTTTCATCGTATTCGACTTTAATAACAAGTACATTTCCGTCAGCCTTAGGAAAACTGCTTTGGTTGTGCCAGTATCGATACATGTGGAAGCTCCACGTGTATCGATAACTACAGACCAATTGCATTGCTTTGTGTTTTTTCGAAGGTTTTTGAAAAAGTCATTTTTAAGCGTGTGAGTTTTCATTTTAAGCAGACGCTCAGTCCAAATCAGCACGGTTTTTGTCGTGGACGATCTGTTGAAACAAATCTTTTAACCTTTTTGGAGTTCGCGAAACCTATAGTTGGGTCCCGTGGTCAAGTTGATGTTATTTATTTTCATTGTTCGAAGTCGTTTGACCTCGTAGATCACAAATTATTGCTGTCGAAGCTGTTACATATGTGTCTTTCTTCGGGTTTCTGCGACTGGTTTGCTAGTTATCTTGGTGAACGCTCAAACATGGTTTCCTACTTAGGATGCAAATCATTCCCTTATCTGTTGAACTCTGGGGTACCACAAGGGTCGAGCCTTGGACCTTTGCTTTTTAATATTTTTGTAAATGATCTTGGAACTAGTGTGAGTGACTCAATGCTACTTCAGTATGCTGATGACGTGAAAATTTATCGTAGTATCCACACGCCTGTGGACCGTGAATTGTTACAAAAAGATATTGATGCAATTCATTTGTGGTGCTGTGCGAACTCGCTGGTTTTAAACCCCACCAAAACTAAGGTTGTTTCTTTTTCCCGTAAGGCAAATGATGTTGTCCATCCTTACACATTAGACGGCTCTGAAATTTCAAGATCTTCTGTTGTGCGTGACCTTGGCATTTTGTTCGATTCACGCCTGAACTTTAACTATCATGTTTCAAAGGTTATTAATGATTCTTTGCGAATCTTGGGGATAATTGCACGCATTACCCGTGACTTCCGGAATTACAACTGTATACTGAACCTTTTTCGGGCTATGGTTTTATCACGGTTGGACTTTTGTTCTACGGTATGGAATTCTTTGGGTGTTAGTCAGGCGCTCAGGTTGGAGTGCATACAGAGACGACTTGTGAGAATTGTCTACGATCGCCACATTGGACGGAGTGTTCTTTTATGATTATGTGCTTCTTTTGGGCACTCTTGGTCTTTTGCCTCTTTCAACTAGGCGACTAGTTCGCGACATGGTGTTTTTATATAAGTTGTTCAATTCTGTTTTTGATTCCCCAATGTTATTGAGTAGAATCTCAATTCATGTCCCCCAGCGACAAAATAGGTCGACTCCTTTTTTACCCCTCTTATCTAGAGTCCAGTCCTCCGCTGACACGGATGATGCTCACGTACAACAAGTATTTTAACCCTCACATGGACTTTTTTATACCTTTTAAAAAGTTCAAGAATAGTGTTCTAGTTATGATTGACGTGTAGTTTGTTTAGTTCAGTGCTGTTTTATAATGTGAAGTGTAACCCTACAAAGGCCCCTAAAGCTGTTTGGGAAACACAATAAAACTCCGATTGCTAACAAATTTGGAAGTTTTACGACTTTGGGAACTAGTCCTTTAAAGTTCACCCGTCGACATAAACATGAATATCAAGCTTTAAGCAGGTGTACAAATGGAAGAAAAACAACATATTTTCTACCATAAAAGCTATTAAAGATTTCATTTCAAATAACGTGATTCTAGTCGATGTTCAGGGACGAAAAAGTTCACGGGGGGGGGGGGTAAGTCATAATGAGGTTTGGCATCGGTAATACGAGGAGGAGATGGCGAAAATGCTCCGCAGTCTGTCAAAGCATCTCTTGATACAGGGAGAGACTAGCATAAGAGTGCACGCAAGTAATAATGGTTTCTTTCTCCCCAAGAACATATATTGGAGGATCCTTGGCTCTAGCCTCCAGGAATAATAAAATCCCTAAATATCGCGCAGGGGCTGAAGACATAGGCGCGGGCTGCGCGCGGTCATATAATATAAAATGAGTGGGCACTGCGGCAGTTGCGCCACCACGATGTTTCTAAACCCGCTTCTCATGTCTATGCAGGTGCGGCTGCTTCATGGAGCCCCTTCCGTTACCGATCAGGACAGGTTCGTCTTCAGCAACCTCACCTCCCCGTCATCATCGCAAGACTGGACCGACACGTGGAACCGGTTTATCTTTGAAGAGATGCCAGCCTTCCCTGAGCCGGTCTTCTGCGAATCGACACGTCAATCCTGGCTCCCGCGTCATCATCATCAACTTCAATCTAGAATTGTATAAATTTACGACCATCAATGGGTCTCTTCAGTGGGCGCAACGGCAGGGCCGCCAACACGATGTTTTTAAACCCGCTTCTCATGTCTGTGCAGGTTAGCAAATTTGAAGTGTCTACGTTTCGAAGTGACGATATATGCCTTGTCATGCTACTTTGCCCAAGCAGTTTTTTTTATTTGTCCGATTGTGCAAAGTTGCTCCTATTACTTGCGGGAGACGTTGAGTCTAATCCGGGTTCCCTTACGGAAGCTCAAGAACAGCTTATGCTGCAGAGTCTGGCTATTTCTACTCCAACTTCAGTCAGGCAGCGCTTCTGAATGAATATAAATATAATCCAAACCAATCAGAACTCATTAAATGTAAAAATAGGAGAGCTGATGACGAGGCTCACGACTGTCGCGGTTAATATGGCTCCGTTACCGCAGTTCCGGATTGATATGGACAGTTTTAATGCTTTCACTAATCAGTTGGCTGCACAAGTCAAAAGCCTGTCCTCGCAGTGTGATAATTTCGAGAGTCAGTCTCGGAGTTCGAATTTGATTTTTTATGGAATAGCTGACTGTGCTTTCGGAGCATGGTCCGTCTCAGAGTCTAAAGTTGTCTCACCTTGCCAGGAGGTTCTTGGGGTGGAAATGAATGCTTTGTGCTTGAAACGTGCTCATAGGCTGGAACTATTTAGACCAAACTATAACAGGCCTTTAATTGTCAAGTTTGTATCGTTCAAGCCGCAACGTAATATTTTATTATTAGGGTCCAGGCTAAAAGTCACTGGTTTCTCCCTAAGCGAAGATTTCTCACCTAAGATCCGCAATGAACGTAAAATTCTTCAGGAATTTGCAAGGGCCAAAAATGTCAAGTTTCGTTTTAGGTTTAATCGTCTACATAATGATGACCAGACTTATGTTGATGCAGTCACCCAGTCCGTAAAAGTAATCCTACTTCACAATCAAAGAGGCGTAGACTTCACTCTTCTTCACCTTTTAATAATCTTGTAATTCTAAATGCTATTGTAGAAGCGTTCGAAACAAAGCAGACGACCTTGCTGCTCTAATCTTTATTCCTAACGCTAGTATCGCTATTGGGACTGAATCTTGGCTCGAAGAATCTATCTCCGATCTGAAAGTTTTAGAGCGTCGCCGTCGTCGCCATCGGTGTAACCGCCCCCGCTAAATTTAGCGGGAAATTAAATTGTGCGTGAGGTCACGTGACGTCCAATTTTCCCGCTAAATCTAGCGGAGAAACTGAATTTGTTCATGGGTGACGTAACACGAAGGCAAGTGACGTCATTTTTCCTGCTAGATTTAGCGGGGAACCTTAACCCGATAAATTTAGCGGGAGGAGGAGGAGGAGGAGGAGAGAAGAGGAGGTGGAGGAGAAGAGAGAGCAGGAGGGAGGGTACAGAGGTGGAGGAGGGCATACCCTCTTCTCCGTACCCTCCTCCTCCTCTTCAAGAGCTGCGCTCTGGTTTCGCATTACAGAGATTTGTAAACGTCTTTATTTTTTCCACCGCATTTTAATGTATATCGTAAAGATAGGAATGGTTCCGGTGGTAGTGTCTTTTGCTCATTCACGAAAGTTTGAAAAGCTGCGAGATAGATTTCAGTGCCTTATCTTGTGAAACTGTCTGGTGTCGCGTCTATCTTGGAAAAAGGCGATTATCTTGCTATAGGCTGCCTTGATATACCTCCGACAAGTGACGCTAACGCAATTTCTTTTTATAATGCTTTTTTATTTTCGGTGATGGTTTTGTTGTGGTTGAAGGTGACTTTAATTTGTTTGATGTTCAACGGTCGGATCGTCATTCCTTGACTGTTAACTCTTAGGGTATATATTCAAAATTTCTTAATTATATCAACGATTACGGTCTGAAGCAGTTTGATAGGGAGCCCACAAGGATTTGTGCCAGCAGATCGAGCATCCTTTACCCTCTTTTTAGCAATCATGATTCGGTGATTTCTGCTGTAACAGTCATCCCCGGTATATGGGACCATAAGACCGTGGTTGCGAATTTAAGTTGTTCATTCGAAAGCAGTATTTTGCTGCGTGCAAAGAAAGTGTATTTTTTCGACAAAGTTCATTCGTTCCGGTTTTTGAAGAAATCAGTATATCGGGTGACGTTAATATATTGTGGAACGATTTTAAAGCTCGATTATCAACTCGTATTGACATTTTTGTTCCATCAAGAATGCTTATGTCCAAACGACGTTGTGACGAACCATGGTTTAATTCTGAACTACGCAAGTTTACAAATAAAAATAATCGTGCACTGAAACAATACCGCATACATAATGACTCTACGTCTATATTAAACTAATAAAGGTAGGCGCTCTTCTCAAACGTGCAATCACTTCGTCCCAAGCAAATTATTTCGCGACGCTGAATACCAAGCTAAAACAGAACCCCAAGGAGTTATGGAAGTTCATTCGGTCCAATCGCAAGGATACTGTAGGTGTTCCGTCTCTGATCGTAAAAGGTAACCTTGTCCCTGAGAACAACTTAAATGCTGTCACCTTCAGTGATTATTTTAGGTCCCTATTTTCAAACGTCACTACGTGTAACTACATTTACTCGGACGTTGCGGCTAATCTTACGGTTTGCATACCCGAAATTGAACCTAATGTGCAAGGTATGTTTAAACTGCAAACCAAAATGAAACAAGGTTCAGCGACTGGTCCCGATGATATTCCAAACACTGTTTTAAAGTCTTGTGCTGATATTATTTCTTGTTACCTGGTCGTCGTTATATTTACTGTATCCTTAAACTCAGGTTCTTTACCACTTGACTGGAAGTGTGCGAATGATGTCGCGATCCATGTCTGGTCCCAAAAATTTCGTTGATAATTATAGGCCTATCTTCCTCGCGAGCGAATCCTGTAAACAATGGAGCACATAATTTAGACCAATCTTATGAATTACCTAACCCTAATTAATGTTTTTACTCCAACTCAGCATGATTTCCGCTCCGGGTCATCCTGCACCACGCAATCAACGGAATTCTTTCATGGTATAGCACTGTCATTCGATAAAAGTAAGCAGGTCGACTGCAGTTTACTGCACTTTAAAAAAGCGTTCGATATGGTTCCTCATGCTCTACCTATGTTTAAACTCAAAAAGCTTAACATTAATTCTAACATTTTTTGTTGAATAGGTGATTACCTGAATTCTCGGAAATAGTTCGTGGTAATTAATGGAATCCGGTCCCCGTATGTGAAAGTTGCTTCCGGTGTCCCGCAGGGATCGGTGCTAGGACCACTCCTGTTTTTAGTGCTTCACAGCGCATAAACGTCTCACAAAAACAGGACCACTCCTGTTTTTACTTTATAATAATAATAATAGTTGAAAATGCTTTTTTTAGAATAAGATTATATGCATACAATGGGAAAGAGCGTCGCTATTTGGTTGTATATAATTTGATTGTGGAACCAGCTGAACTTACAGAAAAAGTGTGATGAGAGATATGTACCAACTATTTATTATTCCTCCGCTTCTTCCACTAGTGTTGTGACTGTCTTTTCAGGTCTTCTTTTTTTTCTTTTTTCTTGATCTTCCTGTACCATCACGGACATTTCTGTTTCGCAGGAACTTCTTTTCACTTTCTTGTAGGGCAATAGAGGGTGAGCTGACGCAATTGTCTTTTTTAAGTATTTCTCGTGCGAACCGGTCTTTGTGGTGAGCTAGGATGGTATCCGTCTCGAGCTTGGCCTCTCACAGGCATGCCCTATATTGAGCTGCTAATTGTCCAGGTGCTGTCAGGCTTCTTAGGTTAGCTGCATGTTCTCGTGCTCGGTCATTTATGCATATACCGCTGTCATGTGGACATAACTATATTGGACAAACAAGACGTTGCATAATTGACCGAGCACGAGAACGAGCAGCTAACCTAAGAAACCTGACAGCACCTGGATCACGCCGGTCGTGACCTGGACACTCAGCAGCTCATTGTCAGGCATGGCTGTGCGAGTCCAAGCTCGAGACGGCAACCATCCTAGCTGGGATGGAACAGCGCGGAGCTAGCCCAAGCATCCACATTGTCAAGCATCCTAGCTCACCACAAAGACCGGTTCGCCCGAGAAATACTTCAGGCATTAGGCATAGAAGACAAAGAAGACAACTGCGTCAGCTCACCCTCTATTAGGGGCATTCACTGGACGCCATATTTGAGGTCAATGTTTAGAGCGCATGCTCAGAACGAGCTTACATTAATAGCCTGCTAAGACCGGCACGGCAATCTTGATGGTGTGGAATGCACGTTGCAAAAGAACTGTGGAAGCTGGCCGTCAGCACGCGCTCAGCAACCACGCACACGGATATGGCCGCCAGTGAATACTGCCTATTGCCCTACAGGAAAGTGAAAGAAGTTCCCGCGAGACGCGAATGTCCGTGATGGTACAGGAAGATCAAGAAAAAAGAAAGAAATAAGACCTGAAAAGACAGCCACAACACAAGAAGAAGAAGAAGAAGCGGAGGATTAATAAATAGTTGGTAGTCCAGCAATCGGATGTCTTTTCTTCTATCTCTCCTCACATTCTTTTTGTAAGTTCAGCTGGTTTCACGATGAAAAAAAGATTATAGGCAAATGACGGTGTTTTATACAGTGTTTTATATCTCTTGTAACACTGATATGTTTGTTCCTCCAAAGCGACCTAGATAAGATTGAGGCTTGGTGTTTTCTATGGAGCATGCTTTTAAATCTATCGAAATGTGTTCACATCAAGTTCACCAGAAAATTTAACTTTTTCCCCTCATCATACACTATTGGTGAATCGCCGGTTGAACCTTTAAGAAAGGTTAAATATTTAGGAGTTATATTTGTCATCCAATTAAACTTGAAACAAACATGTTGACTTTATCGCTGCAAAGGCTAGTCGGCCACTCGGCTTCATTAAACGTAATTGTAGATTGGCCTTTTCGTCGCTAAAAGAAACGTTGTATTTCTCACGTGTACGATTCATTCTTGATTACGCATGTACAATCTGGGACCCGAATAGGCTTGATCAGAATAAAAAAAATCCTGCTGCCAGGTTTGTTATGGGAGTGTTTGATTTCAGAGTAAGTGTAACTGAACATAAGACATCTCTGGGCTGGAGGCCTCTGAGTCAGAGGCGTCAATGCCTGAGTTTGAACCTTTTATTTAGCATTTTTCATGACAATATTTTTGTCTGTAAATTAACATATCTCCTGCAGCCTGCTTACGTGTCTCTCAGGATAGATAGTTCAAAGAAGATTCGTTCATATATATGTAGAACTGATGTTTTTAAATATTCTTTTCTTGCACGGTCTATTGATGTTGGGTATAAATTACTCAATGACGTTGTAAAAATTACAATACCGGAGCTCTTCTTTGAAAACATCCAGTTCTTTGTTTAAATCTATTATATTCTAGTGTCACTGAGTCTTGAATTGTTGCGTTTTTATCTCTGTATAACGACGTTTCATATATCTTTTGTTATACTTTTGTGATCATGTATACTGTTTTTTGTGTGACCACCCTACTGTAATGCCTTTTTAGGTGATGCAGGTATCTAAATAGGTAAATAAATAAATAAATAAATAAATAAATAAATAAATAAATAAATAAATAAATTTAGGTGTTTTTCTTTCTTTGGTGAGAGACAATGAATAGCAAGGAGAGTCGCATAAATTAATGTCCACAGTAAACACAAAATTTGTCGTGCACTACAAACGTCGCGTACATTGTGGATAGCCCTTTAGGGTTGTGTGTAACGGCAGTAGCCCCTCAGTCGAGCCTGGGAGGACATTGGGTAGTGTATCATAGTCATAACCAATGACTGCGGTGACAGGAATAGCCAAACACTAACAATTTGCGAAGGCCAGTATATTCCCTGTGCATTGTCAACCTCAGCACGTGAGCCATAGCAGTCAAAAATTCTCGTCACATAAATTGCGCAACAGCTTGCTCAACAGGAAATCGCTGGCCGAGTGCGTTAGCGCACACCAGCTCGGAGCATGTGTGGCGCAAGCTTGCCCAGCAGAACCGAAGGATCCTGGATCAGTCCCCATTCCCCACCTCTGCCCGATTCAATCTGGATGAGCATCGTACCGGTGTGTTGTTGTGTATCACAACTGCGTGGTGCAGGTTAAAGAGCCCATGCTAATGGTTGTACTGCACTGGCTGAATTTCTCATCTCCAGCTGAGAGAGCAGACGCCCATTTAGGCCACCTTCCGGCTGTATCAACGTACACACAATTCACTTGTTACTTGCTCAACGCTGCTCGCACGAGCATGTGGTTGGATCACAAATATCTGGAGTAAAGCCAAATAGTACACAGGCATGTGAATCTAGCTCAGCATAATGCTTTTGTTTATACGAGAACTCGTGCACAGGAGACACTTTCTAAAGACACGCGCTCGTACCCATGCCTTTGCTTGCACTGCGGATTTTGTGAGATGGAGTAGATTAAGCCACAAGTTTGTGGCACTAGTGTTGACAGTGTTGTGAAAAATGATATGAAACTGAGTATACACCATTCCAATATTTACAAATCCTCAGCCCAGCGAGCGATCTTGTCTGCCCAGCACGCGCACGTTCGTCGCTTCGCAAAGCGAACGAATCGCGCGCCATACGCTCGACCATTTAAAAATAAACCGGCCAGGAGCCCTTTTTTGGAAAGGTCTATAACTTTATGCCAGGGGCGGAAACACTGCTCGTGTTATTTCTGCCACTGCTAATCTTTTAAAACGAAACATTTCGCGTTTAGCATGTTAAGAATGCCAAGGAATTTTATCACGAATATTAAGCGGAAGTAAAAACTTGTTTCCTATATCTTTGAATGAAATCTACCAATTACCTTCTAGTCTGAAGTTGTATTATGACAATCCACAATCGAATCAACTGTTATAGTCTACCAAATGAATGCAGCAGCCTTTAAACCCAACTGCAAACAAGGGCGGCATCTCGGACGTACTCAAACACAAAGACGTGCATGCGTATTTTTATTTACAGAACTTCAGGATACAACTTGAACAAACAAGTATGCAAGCGAATCCCGACAGTTCAAAGCCGGTTCAAAGCCGCACTCGAAATAGCAGCTTCTGCCTTCAGGCGTACCGGCGTAGCGCCCGTTTTCCTCCTTCACAAAACAACAAAACGCCGGGCGTAGATCGATGCCTCTCGAATGTAGATTCGAGAGGCATCGATCTACGCCCGGCGTTTTGTTGTTTTGTGAAGGAGGAAAACGGGCGCTACGCCGGTACGCCTGAAGGCAGAAGCTGCTATTTCGAGTGCGGCTTTGAACCGGCTCTGAACTGTCGGGATTCGCTTGCATACTTGTTTGTTCAAGTTGTATCCTGAAGTTCTGTAAATAAAAATACGCATGCACGTCTTTGTGTTTGAGTACGTCCGAGATGCCGCCCTTGTTTGCAGTTGGGTTTAAAGGCTGCTGCATTCATTTGGTAGACTATAACAGTTGATTCGATTGTTGATTGTCATAATACAACTTCAGACTCAGAGATAGGTAATTGGTAGATTTCATTCAAAGATATAGGAAACAAGTTTTTACTTCCGCTTAATATTCGTGATAAAATTCCTTGGCATTCTTAACATGCTAAACGCGAAATGTTTCGTTTTAAAAGATTAGCAGTGGCAGAAATAACACGAGCAGTGTTTCCGCCCCTGGCATAAAGTTATAGACCTTTCCAAAAAAGGGCTCCTGGCCGGTTTATTTTTAAATGGTCGAGCGTATGGCGCGCGATTCGTTCGCTTTGCGAAGCGACGAACGTGCGCGTGCTGGGCAGACAAGAGTCGCTCAGCTGGGCTGAGGATTTGTAAATATTGGAATGGTGTATACTCAGTTTCATATCATTTTTCACAACACTGTCAACACTAGTGCCACAAACTTGTGGCTTAATCTACTCCATCTCACAAAATCCGCAGTGCAAGCAAAGGCATGGGTACGAGCGCGTGTCTTTAGAAAGTGTCTCCTGTGCACGAGTTCTCGTATAAACAAAAGCATTATGCTGAGCTAGATTCACATGCCTGTGTACTATTTGGCTTTACTCCAGATATTTGTGATCCAACCACATGCTCGTGCGAGCAGCGTTGAGCAAGTAACAAGTGAATTGTGTGTACCGTTGATACAGCCGGAAGGTGGCCTAAATGGGCGTCTGCTCTCTCAGCTGGAGATGAGAAATTCAGCCAGTGCAGTACAACCATTAGCATGGGCTCTTTAACCTGCACCACGCAGTTGTGATACGCAACAACACACCGGTACGATGCTCATCCAGATTGAATCGGGCAGAGGTGGGGAATGGGGACTGATCCAGGATCCTTCGGTTCTGCTGGGCAAGCTTGCGCCACACATGCTCCGAGCTGGTGTGCGCTAACGCACTCGGCCAGCGATTTCCTGTTGAGCAAGCTGTTGCGCAATTTATGTGACGAGAATTTTTGACTGCTATGGCTCACGTGCTGAGAGTTGACAATGCACAGGGAATATACTGGCCTTCGCAAATTGTTAGTGTTTGGCTATTCCCGTCACCGCAGTCATTGGTTATGACTATGATACACTACCAATGTCCTCCCAGGCTCGACTGAGGGGCTACTGCCGTTACACACAACCCTAAAGGGCTATCCACAATGTACGCGACGTTTGTAGTGCACGACAAATTTTGTGTTTACTGTGGACATTAATTTATGCGACTCTCCTTGCTATTCATTGTCTCTCACCAAAGAAAGAAAAACACCTAAATTTATTTATTTATTTATTTATTTATTTATTTATTTATTTTATTTATTTATTTACCTATTTAGATACCTGCATCACCTAAAAAGGCATTACAGTAGGGTGGTCACACAAAAAACAGTATACATGATCACAAAAGTATAACAAAAGATATATGAAACGTCGTTATACAGAGATAAAAACGCAACAATTCAAGACTCAGTGACACTAGAATATAATAGATTTAAACAAAGAACTGGATGTTTTCAAAGAAGAGCTCCGGTATGTGCAATTCTTACAACGTCATTGAGTAATTTATACCCAACATCAATAGACCGTGCAAGAAAAGAATATTTAAAAACATCAGTTCTACATATATATGAACGAATCTTCTTTGAACTATCTATCCTGAGAGACACGTAAGCAGGCTGCAGGAGATATGTTAATTTACAGACAAAAATATTGTCATGAAAAATGCTAAATAAAAGGTTCAAACTCAGGCATTGACGCCTCTGACTCAGAGGCCTCCAGCCCAGAGATGTCTTATGTTCAGTTACACTTACTCTGAAATCAAACACTCCCATAACAAACCTGGCAGCAGGATTTTTTTTATTCTGATCAAGCCTATTCGGGTCCCAGATTGTACATGCGTAATCAAGAATGAATCGTACACGTGAGAAATACAACGTTTCTTTTAGCGACGAAAAGGCCAATCTTCAATTACGTTTAATGAAGCCGAGTGGCCGACTAGCCTTTGCAGCGATAAAGTCAACATGTTTGTTTCAAGTTTAATTGGATGACAAATATAACTCGTCAATATTTAACCTTTCTTAAAAGGTTCAACCGGCGATTCACCAATAGTGTATGATGAGGGGAAAAAAGTTAAATTTTCTGGTGAACCTGATGTGAACACATTTCGATAGATTTAAAAGCATGCTCCATAGAAAACACCAAGCCTCAATCTTATCTAGGTCGCTTTGGAGGAACAAACATATCAGTGTTACAAGAGATATAAAACACAGTATAAAACACCGTCATTTGCCTATAATCTTTTTTTTCATCGTGAAACCAGCTGAACTTACAAAAGAATGTGAGGAGAGATAGAAGAAAAGACATCCGATTGCTGGACTACCAACTATTTATTAATCCTCCGTTCTTCTTCTTCTTCTTGTGTTGTGGCTGTCTTTTCAGGTCTTATTTCTTTCTTTTTTCTTGATCTTCCTGTACCATCACGGACATTCGCGTCTCGCGGGAACTTCTTTCACTTTCCTGTAGGGCAATAGGCAGTATTCACTGGCGGCCATATCCGTGTGCGTGGTTGCTGAGCGCGTGCTGACGGCCAGCTTCCACAGTTCTTTTGCAACGTGCATTCCACACCATCAAGATTGCCGTGTCTTAGCAGGCTATTAATGTAAGCTCGTTCTGAGCATGCGCTCTAAACATTGACCTCAAATATGGCGTCCAGTGAATGCCCCCAATAGAGGGTGAGCTGACGCAGTTGTCTTCTTTGTCTTCTATGCCTAATGCCTGAAGTATTTCTCGGGCGAACCGGTCTTTGTGGTGAGCTAGGATGCTTGACAATGTGGATGCTTGGGCTAGCTCCGCGCTGTTCCATCCGCAGCTAGGATGGTCATGCCGTCTCGAGCTTGGACTCGCACAGCCATGCCTGACAATGAGCTGCTGAGTGTCCAGGTCACGACCGGGTGACGGTGCTGTCAGGTTTCTTAGGTTAGCTGCTTGTTCTCGTGCTCGGTCAATTATGCAACGTCTTGTTTGTCCAATATAGTTATGTCCACATGACAGCGGTATATGCATAAATGACCGAGCACGAGAACATGCAGCTAACCTAAGAAGCCTGACAGCACCTGGACAATTAGCAGCTCAATATAGGGCATGCCTGTGAGAGGCCAAGCTCGAGACGGATACCATCCTAGCTCACCACAAAGACCGGTTCGCACGAGAAATACTTAAAAAAGACAATTGCGTCAGCTCACCCTCTATTGCCCTACAAGAAAGTGAAAAGAAGTTCCTGCGAAACAGAAATGTCCGTGATGGTACAGGAAGATCAAGAAAAAAGAAAAAAAAGAAGACCTGAAAAGACAGTCACAACACTAGTGGAAGAAGCGGAGGAATAATAAATAGTTGGTACATATCTCTCATCACACTTTTTCTGTAAGTTCAGCTGGTTCCACAATCAAATTATATACAACCAAATAGCGACAGCTCTTTCCCATTGTATGCATATAATCTTATTCTAAAAAAAGCATTTTCAACTATTATTATTATTATAAAGTAAAAACAGGAGTGGTCCTGTTTTTGTGAGACGTTTATGCGCTGTGAAGCACTAAAAACAGGAGTGGTCCTAGCACCGATCCCTGCGGGACACCGGAAGCAACTTTCACATACGGGGACCGGATTCCATTAATTACCACGAACTATTTCTGAGAATTCAGGTAATCACCTATTCAACAAAAAATGTTAGAATTAATGTTAAGCTTTTTGAGTTTAAACATAGGTAGAGCATGAGGAACCATATCGAACGCTTTTTTAAAGTGCAGTAAACTGCAGTCGACCTGCTTACTTTTATCGAATGACAGTGCTATACCATGAAAGAATTCCGTTGATTGCGTGGTGCAGGATGACCCGGAGCGGAAATCATGCTGAGTTGGAGTAAAAACATTAATTAGGGTTAGGTAATTCATAAGATTGGTCTAAATTATGTGCTCCATTGTTTACAGGATTCGCTCGCGAGGAAGATAGGCCTATAATTATCAACGAAATTTTTGGGACCAGACATGGATCGCGACATCATTCGCACACTTCCAGTCAAGTGGTAAAGAACCTGAGTTTAAGGATACAGTAAATATAACGACGACCAGGTAACAAGAAATAATATCAGCACAAGACTTTAAAACAGTGTTTGGAATATCATCGGGACCAGTCGCTGAACCTTGTTTCATTTTGGTTTGCAGTTTAAACATACCTTGCACATTAGGTTCAGTTTCGGGTATGCAAACCGTAAGATTAGCCGCAACGTCCGAGTAAATGTAGTTACACGTAGTGACGTTTGAAAATAGGGACCTAAAATAATCACTGAAGGTGACAGCATTTAAGTTGTTCTCAGGGACAAGGTTCCCTTTTACGATCAGAGACGGAACACCTACAGTATCCTTGCGATTGGACCGAATGAACTTCCATAACTCCTTGGGGTTCTGTTTTAGCTTGGTATTCAGCGTCGCGAAATAATTTGCTTGGGACGAAGTGATTGCACGTTTGAGAAGAGCGCCTACCTTTATTAGTTTAATATAGACGTAGAGTCATTATGTATGCGGTATTGTTTCACTGCACGATTATTTTTATTTGTAAACTTGCGTAGTTCAGAATTAAACCATGGTTCGTCACAACGTCGTTTGGACATAAGCATTCTTTATGGAACAAAAATGTCAACACGAGTTGATAATCGAGCTTTAAAATCGTTCCACAATATATTAACGTCACCCGATATACTGATTTCTTCAAAAACCGGAACGAATGAACTTTGTCGAAAAAATACACTTTCTTTGCACGCAGCAAAATACTGCTTTCGAATGAACAACTTAAATTCGCAACCACGGTCTTATGGTCCCATATACCGGGGATGACTGTTACAGCAGAAATCACCGAATCATGATTGCTAAAAAGAGGGTAAAGGATGCTCGATCTGCTGGCACAAATCCTTGTGGGCTCCCTATCAAACTGCTTCAGACCGTAATCGTTGATATAATTAAGAAATTTTGAATATATACCCTAAGAGTTAACAGTCAAGGAATGACGATCCGACCGTTGAACATCAAACAAATTAAAGTCACCTTCAACCACAACAAAACCATCACCGAAAATAAAAAAGCATTATAAAAGAAATTGCGTTAGCGTCACTTGTCGGAGGTATATCAAGGCAGCCTATAGCAAGATAATCGCCTTTTCCAAGATAGACGCGACACCAGACAGTTTCACAAGATAAGGCACTGAAATCTATCTTGCAGCTTTTCAAACTTTCGTGAATGAGCAAAGACACTACCACCGGAACCATTCCTATCTTTACGATATACATTAAAATGCGGTGGAAAGAATAAAGACGTTTACAAATCTCTGTAGTGCGAAACCAGAGCGCAGCTCTTGAAGAGGAGGAGGGAGGGTACGGAGAAGAGGGTATGCCTCCTCCACCTCTGTACCCTCCCTCCTGCTCTCTCTTCTCCTCCACCTCCTCTTCTCTCCTCCTCCTCCTCCTCCTCCCGCTAAATTTATCGGGTTAAGGTTCCCCGCTAAATCTAGCAGGAAAAATGACGTCACTTGCCTTCGTGTTACGTCACCCATGAACAAATTCAGTTTCTCCGCTAGATTTAGCGGGAAAATGGACGTCACGTGACCTCACGCCAATTCAATTTCCCGCTAAATTTAGCGGGGCGGTTACACCGATGGCGACGACGGCGACGCTCTAAAACTTTCAGATCCGAGATAGATTCTTCGAGCCAAGATTCAGTCCCAATAGCGATACTAGCGTTAGGAATAAAGATTAGAGCAGCAAGGTCGTCTGCTTTGTTTCGAACGCTTCTACAATTAGCATTTAGAATTACAAGATTATTAAAAGGTGAAGAAGAGTGAAGTCTACGCCTCTTTGATTGTGAAGTAGGATTACTTTTTACGGACTGGGTGACTGCATCAACATAAGTCTGGTCATCATTATGTAGACGATTAAACCTAAAACGAAACTTGACATTTTTGGCCCTTGCAAATTCCTGAAGAATTTTACGTTCATTGCGGATCTTAGGTGAGAAATCTTCGCTTAGGGAGAAACCAGTGACTTTTAGCCTGGACCCTAATAATGAAATATTACGTTGCGGCTTGAACGATACAAACTTGACAATTAAAGGCCTGTTATGGTTTGGTCTGAATAGTTCCAGCCTATGAGCACGTTTCAAGCACCAAGCATTCATTTCCACCCCAAGAACCTCCTGGCAAGGTGAGACAACTTTAGACTCTGAGACGGACCATGCTCCGAAAGCACAGTCAGCTATTCCATAAAAAATCACATTCGAACTCCGAGACTGACTCTCGAAATTATCACACTGCGAGGACAGGCTTTTGACTTGTGCAGCCAACTGATTAGTGAAAGCATTAAAACTGTCCATATCAATCCGGAACTGCGGTAACGGAGCCATATTAACCCTCGACAGTCGTGAGCCTCGTAATCAGCTCTCCTATTTTTACATTTAATGAGTTCTGATTGGTTTGGATTATATTTATATTCATTCAGAAGCGCTGCCTGACTGAAGTTGGAGTAGAATAGCCAGACTCTGCAGTATAAGCTGTTCTTGAGCTTCCGTAAGGGAACCCGGATTAGGACTCAACGTCTCCTGCAAGTAATAGGAGCAACTTTGCACAATCGGACAAATAAAAAAACTGCTTGGGCAAGTAGCATGACAAGGCATATATCGTCACTTCGAAACGTAGACACTTCAAATTTGCTAACCTACACAGACATGAGAAGCGGGTTTAAAACATCGTGTTGGCGGCCCTGCCGTTGCGCCCACTGAAGAGACCCATTGATGGTCGTAAATTTATACAATTCTAGATTGAAGTTGATGATGATGACGCGGGAGCCAGGATTGACGTGTCGATTCGCAGAAGACCGGCTCAGGGAAGGCTGGCATCTCTTCAAAGATAAACCGGTTCCACGTGTCGGTCCAGTCTTGCGATGATGACGGGGAGGTGAGGTTGCTGAAGACGAACCTGTCCTGATCGGTAACGGAAGGGGCTCCATGAAGCAGCCGCACCTGCATAGACATGAGAAGCGGGTTTAGAAACATCGTGGTGGCGCAACTGCCGCAGTGCCCACTCATTTTATATTATATGACCGCGCGCAGCCCGCGCCTATGTCTTCAGCCCCGCGCGATATTTAGGGATTTTATTATTCCTGGAGGCTAGAGCCAAGGATCCTCCAATATATGTTCTTGGGGAGAAAGAAACCATTATTACTTGCGTGCACTCTTATGCTAGTCTCTCCCTGTATCAAGAGATGCTTTGACAGACTGCGGAGCATTTTCGCCATCTCCTCCTCGTATTACCGATGCCAAACCTCATTATGACTTACCCCCCCCCCCCCGTGAACTTTTTCGTCCCTGAACATCGACTAGAATCACGTTATTTGAAATGAAATCTTTAATAGCTTTTATGGTAGAAAATATGTTTTTTTTTCCATTTGTACACCTGCTTAAAGCTTGATATTCATGTTTATGTCGACGGGTGAACTTTAAAGGACTAGTTCCCAAAGTCGTAAAACTTCCAAATTTGTTAGCAATCGGAGTTTTATTGTGTTTCCCAAACAGCTTTAGGGGCCTTTGTAGGGTTACACTTCACATTATAAAACAGCACTGAACTAAACAAACTACACGTCAATCATAACTAGAACACTATTCTTGAACTTTTTAAAAGGTATAAAAAAGTCCATGTGAGGGTTAAAATACTTGTTGTACGTGAGCATCATCCGTGTCAGCGGAGGACTGGACTCTAGATAAGAGGGGTAAAAAAGGAGTCGACCTATTTTGTCGCTGGGGAACATGAATTGAGATTCTACTCAATAACATTGGGGAATCAAAAACAGAATTGAACAGCTTATATAAAAACACCATGTCGCGAACTAGTCTCCTAGTTGAAAGAGGCAAAAGACCAAGAGTACCCAAAAGAAGCACATAATCATAAAAGAACACTCCGTCCAATGTGGCGATCGTAGACAATTCTCACAAGTCGCCTCTGTATGCACTCCAACCTGAGCGCCTGACTAACACCCAAAGAATTCCATACCGTAGAGCAAAAGTCCAACCGTGATAGAACCATAGCCCGAAAAAGGTTCAGTATACAGTTGTAATTCCGAAGTCACGGGTAATGCGTGCAATTATCCCCAAGATTCGCCAAGAATCATTAATAACCTTTGAAACATGATAGTTAAAGTTCAGGCGTGAATCGAACAAAATGCCAAGGTCACGCACAACAGAAGATCTTGAAATTTCAGAGCCGTCTAATGTGTAAGGATGGACAACATCATTTGCCTTACGGGAAAAAGAAACAACCTTAGTTTTGGTGGGGTTTAAAACCAGCGAGTTCGCACAGCACCACAAATGAATTGCATCAATATATTTTTGTAACAATTGACAGTCCACAGGCGTGTGGATACTACGATAAATTTTTACGTCATCAGCATACTGAAGTAGCATTGAGTCACTCACACTATTTCCAAGATCATTTACAAAAATATTAAAAAGCGAAGGTCCAAGGCTCGACCCTTGTGGTACCCCAGAGTTCAACAGATAAGGGAATGATTTGCATCCTAAGTAGGAAACCATGTTTGAGCGTTCACCAAGATAACTAGCAAACCAGTCGCAGAAACCCGAAGAAAGACACATATGTAACAGCTTCGACAGCAATAATTTGTGATCTACGAGGTCAAACGACTTCGAACAATGAAAATAAATAACATCAACTTGACCACGGGACCCAACTATGGGTTTCGCCAACTCCAAAAAGGTTAAAAGATTTGTTTCAACAGATCGTCCACGACAAAAACCAAGCTGATTTGGACTGAGCGTCTGCTTAAAATTAAAACTCACACGCTTAAAAATGACGTTTTCAAAAACCTTCAAAAAAACACAAAGCAATGCAATTGGTCTGTAGTTATCGATACACGTGGAGCTTCCAGATGTATCGATACTGGCACAACCAAAGCAGTTTTCCAGGCTGACGGAAATGTACTTGTTATTAAAGTCGAATACGATAAAAGGGCATCCGATGCACTTTATACCTAATCGATGGAATAGCGTTTGAGGAAACGGCGTTTGATGAGTGCTCATGAAGAAAATGCGCAAACGTCACTTGGTGCTAGCAATGACAACCTGATCAGCGGTAGGCTATATCGTCCTCAAATCTCAGCCATCTCCGTATGCTGAATTACAGAAGCCATAATAACTTTGCCATACAAACCCATCATGCTCAAAATACAATTTTATTTAGTTCCTATTAATGTGCATAATCTATTATTATCGTTTTATGATTTATAGGTGAGTTCGTGCAATTGTTGTTGTTGTTTGTTTGTTTTTAATTTCTGTAAGAAAATATATACTTAAATGTTCCATGTCCTGTCGAGGAATATGCAACAATATACAGGGTGTTCTTTCCAAGAGGAAAATATTTAAAACAAAAAGGACATCGGAAATAAAAATTGCATATATTTCGGCAGAATAGCATTATCCACAGTGACGGACGTCACGGCGTGTGTATAAAGAAAAAGTTAGTGGCGTATTTAACAAAAATTCGCTAACCTTTTAAAACAAATATTTTTTGCTGGCGTATTGCAGATTTGTAGCCCGTCATTAATGCAAGCCTGTTGAGTTGGTAGATCTTAACCAAATTTGTTTTCATCGAACTATCATGTGGTAATTTCACGAAATTACACCACACCAACGCGCAGGGCGAAAGGTGCCGCGTCACTGGGCTATGGACGTATGCATGTTGTCTGACATGCCGCAGGAAAAAGCAACTGCGCATGTGCAGAAGGTGTTCCACAGCCCAGCAGACCAGGACGGTAGCGCCTAGAAGGCGATGATAGGAATGATCATATAGGACGTTAACGTACCGAATACCTTTACGTGCCAAGTTCGTCGTAGACGCTTGACAAACCGGTTTGAGGCAGATCCGATTCTATCTGAAGGATCTACACGCTGTACGATGAAATTGTTCGAAAAATGGCGTCGTTTTTATTGATCCGTTGCAACGTCATTCTTGCAGCAACTTGGGTGGGCGGAGGTTACATCAACGGCACATCCGAGCTTGTTTACACGGCCGGGCTTGTTTGGACTCAAGCCCCTTTTGGCTACGCACTCAGCCTGGTTATCGGTAAACATTGCCCATCTGGCGCGTTCTAAGTCTCTGAAACTTCCATTTCTTCTACTGTTGTCTTTAGTCGCGAATATACCGACTGTTTGGGAAGAAAAAGAGCCCTGTCTTTCTCACCGCAAAACGAAAAAACTATACACTTCTCCTAGACACCCAATTTCCGCCTAAAAGGCAGCTTTAACGGTAGGTCTATGATTCCAAGGTTTCAAAACTCACCATTTTCGGATTCAAAAGTTGCGAGCGATTTTAGAAAAATTTCGATGCGAAAATAGGGGACAACGAAGCCCCTGAACACATAAAGACGAATGGCGTCTTCTTACCAGAAACGGGCCCCATTTGCCCGTTGAAAACATAAAAAAACGCTTTTATAGATGTTTTGTTTTGTTTTTCAGATAACGGTATGCTTTGAAATGTTGGCATCTGGTACAGACCGCTAGCGCTCCATTTGGGCGAAAACAAAGCGTTCAAACAAAACGTCTTTTCTTTTTTTTTTTTTTGCGATGAGAGAAATTTGGTTGTTTTTTCCTCCCAAAAACACGTTTTACTTTAAAGTGATTTTTTTTATATATTTGCCTCAAAACTGGTTTTTACACATGTAATAAGCACATCTAAATACGAAACCCAAAATATAAGTCACAAGATTTGTTCTTCCGCAAATTTATTGAATTTTCACATTTGTTCTGAGAGGCTGACAATCTCTGCTGGCAACACCGAAGACGTGACGTCAAATGATGCAATATGGTGGCAAAGGTTTCCGGCGGGTTACAAGAAGTTGATGATGTGAAATGTATGCTGGAAAAAGCTCACACCAGCAAAAAAAACACAAATTGTTTTTGCTGTTTTTTTTTAGACTGCCCGCTCCACTTTTTAAGTCGAACAATGACGTCCCCTCCCCCCCCCCCCCCCGTAGGGAGCGTGAAAACGTCGTTTTCATGCACAGCCTTCAGTCACCGCTTTCTTACATAGCCAGCTTGAATTTAGAAATAGCAAGCCAGGAAGAGAAAGAACCACTGGGTATTCCGAAAATGTGATTTAGGTTTGGTATCTCAAGAAACCGCCCGAGTTCCCCTTTTCAAGTAAGGACCTCGATGTGTGCAGGCGGCTACCTGTTTGCCACCAGGATGCGCCAGGCCGGCTACAGGACGATGCTGGACCCGTTCCAGGAGCACTTCGGAAGCCGGATGGGCGGACTCTCTTCTTTCCCGCCCTCTGCGGCGAGGTCTTCTGGTCGGCCGCCATCTTGGCTGCTCTGGGTCCGTCTTTTCATGCCGTTCCAATTAGAAACCCTCTATGGTCACTTCGATCTTAAGAAACACAGCTCATTATGGCTCCGCTGTCAATGAGATCGCGTTATTAGCTGATGAGAACGCCGATAAACAAATCGCGAAGCGAGCAGAAAGCGGAGCGCAAGATCGTCTGCTTCTTTTGCAGGGGTTGCAGCGACGTCAAAACGCTGAGTTCCGATTGGGTCTGATTGGAAGGATAGAGAGTAGAGCTCAATGCTAGCTGCCTTGAGGTCTACCCACTATCCTTCCAATCAGAGCCAATCAGAGCTCGGCGTTGTTCTGACGTCACCACAACCGCTGCACCAAGAAGCAGACGATCTTGCGCTCCGCATAGGCCACGCCCTGCGATTCTTTGAGCTGTCTTTGGCCAGTCTGTCGAACCGGAACCGAACCATTATTCTTGGCCGAACCGGAACTGAACCGAACCGAAATCTTCGCCGCCATCTTGGAACTCAACCGGAACTAGACCGGGAAAGAAATATAACGGCAACCGGTTCAAAACGGTTCACGGTAATTATTGTTTTAGAGCGCAGCTTTAAGGCGCCCTTTCCCCCTTTAGTGGCGTCGCCATCGGCGTAACCGCACGCGTTGCATTATGGGACGTCACAGTTTCCCCACTAAATTTAGCGGGGAAACTGAATTGGTGTCGAGGTCATGTGACGACAGTTTTACCGCTAAATATAGCGGGGAAACTGAATGCCGCAGTCTTCCATTATGGGACGTCACAGTCCTACACACCAATTCAGTTTCCCCGCTAAATTTAGCGGGGAAGGATATTGGTGTTGAGGTCACGTGGGGTCCCTATCGAAACGCCGAAGATCAAAAGGCCGAATTATAAAAAGACCGAACGTCAGTAGCCGAAAAATTGAAATACCGGAAAATAAAAATGCCGAATAATCAAAATGCCGAAAAAACATAACGCCGAAAATCACGTGAAAAAGGAATGACGCGCTTTGTGACTACCACTTGTTCCGCCAGATCACTTTCCACTGACACGAGCCTGTTTAACTCGTTGTGCAAAGACACCAGTGTCAGTAGATTAAACTGGTGTAAAATTTCGTATTTTTCTATCTGTCTTAAAGCCAGGGATATCAGTCGGACAGGACAGCTCTCATTGGTCACCAGAAAAAAACAGCACTGCCCACTACTCAGAGTACAAGAGCAGCAGCAACGTGCGGCAGTAAACATTTCATTGATTCGGAGGGAAATTGACGGAGACGCGGTTGAGACGGGCTCCCAGAAGGAAAAAGCAAAACTAGCTGCAAAGACGGTTATGTATACGTGATTGACAAGCAAGTATATAGGTTCTAGACACTATTGGAGCTGCGAGAAGCGAGGCAAATGCAACGCTAGAGTTATTACCGACCTTCCTGTAGAAGGTACTCACAAGATGAAGACAGTGACCCACGCAAGCCATGCTCCGAATATCTGCAGAGTTACAGTTCTTCGTACTCATGAACGGATCAAAACTCTGGCGGCGGCCTCGGGCGAGGCATTCGTGAAGATTGTGCAGCAGTTATACACAAATACAGTTATGCACAATTCACGGTTATCTTCATGGCCATGTGCTACCTTCTGTTTACTGCCTAATGACTCGACGAACCTAGATGGCGTACGAGGCGCTCTTCGAAGAAGTGCTGAACTTCGACGCAGATATGGGACTTGCACTAAATCCAAAAACTGTGAGTACAGACTTCGAACTGGCAGCAATCAACGCTATTCGGTCGTTGCTCCCGTCGCCGGATGTGCATGGTTGTCTGTTCCACTTGTTCCAATCAGTATGGAGGAGAGTGTAGCACCTAGGACTGGCAGTGCTCTACAAAAATGATGTAGGTGGCTCCGCCATCAAGGTGAGGCAGGTTGCAGCCCTTTCGTTCTTGCCCACAGAAGAAGCACGCGATGCCTACGCGTCCTTGAAACCATTCTTCCCGCAAGAAACCTCTGAACTGCCGCGATGGTGGGAGGACAACCACCTGCTTGGGAAATCACGCCGACATGTTGCCGGAGGTAACACCGCCGTGATCATACGAAATCCACCGGCATTCCCGCCATCCCTCTGGAATGTGCTTGCCCTCGCTCAGAACGGATTTCGAAGGGGCAACAACGCCGTTGAGGCATGGCACCGACGATGGGAGATATTGGTTGGCGGACCCCACGTAAGCGTCTTCCGGCTCACCACCACCCTGAAAAGGGAGCAAGGTAGAGTCGAAGACGACATCGAGGGAGCAACCAGAAGCCAACCCCGCCGCTCACAAAGCAAGAAGCAAAAGTTGCGCGAAAATCGTTTTGCAGCTGCTGTGGGCAACCGGGACAATGTCGACATTCTAAGATTTCTTCGAGGAATAGCACACAACTTATCTGTCTGAAATGCAATGAACAAAGGAATCGCTCTGCTATGCGACGAGATATGCAGAAATATTTTTCCCTTTCTTGAAGGCTTGAACCATGCGAAGGGAAGGTATACTCGGGAACAACCTTTCATTGCTATTAGAAAGGAGGGCGAAAGCGCGTGCACATCGGCCGGCAGAACCTCTCCCTAACTTCGATCACATTGCCAAGAAAATTTATCTTGCCAAGAAACTTTATCTTTCACTATAACTAGGTGATGACAGCATTTTGATGTTTCGATGTTTTGACTTTTGGGTTTTTTGAATTTTCGGCTTTTTGTAATTTCGGCTTTTTGAAATTTCGTTGTTTTAAATATCGGCATTCCGATGATTCGGCATTTTTATTTTCGACGTTTTGAATGCACACCGGTCGCGTGACGTCAATAGATCTTATGCGAAACTGCTTGGTGGTCTGACAACACTGAGAGCGTCGCCATTTTAATAGGTATGAAGTCGTTAGGGGTGTATGGAAGGGAGTCATGGTGCCAGGACTGTCATTTGGGAATGCGGTGTTGTGTATGAGGTCAGAAATCCAGGCAGGTTTAGGGATACAACAAAGGAGTGTGGGTAGGTTGGCATTGGGGGCACATGGGAAAACACCAAATGAGGGAGTACAGGGGGATATGGGTTGGGCATCTTTCGAAAGTAGAGAAGCGATAAGTAAAGTAAAATTTGAACAAAGACTAGCTGAAATTGAGGATACACGGTGGGCAGCGAAAGTGTACAAGTATCTATATATGAAAAGTCTAAACACTAAGTGGACAAACTGAACCCGCAAGCTGAGATTTAAATGCATTCAACGAGATGGAGCCGATCAGAGCATATCAGTAGAAAAGGAGTAAAGGAAACAGAGAGGAAATTCTGGGAAGGAGAATGCAGGGGAAATCAGCTTTAACAATATACAGGGCACAAAAACAAGAAATAAAGAAGGAACAGCTGTATGATAATTCAGTGGGGAGCTCTTTTAAGTTTGAAGCTAGAACGGGGTGCTAAGAACGAAAACATACAGCGCTAAATTCCAGGAAGTAGACACTCTGTGCGACGTATGCAACCGCGAAAGGGAAACTATAGAACATGTAATTTTAAGGTGCACGGGGCTTCGTCCCACCCTCTTGGGGGGATGACTACGGATTTGGAGGGGGCACTGGGTTTTCCGGACATGGATGAACGAATGGATAGGGAAAGAATTGCGGTAACTAAGAGGAGATTGGAAGATTGGTGGAAAAAATCTGGGGAAGGATAAAAAAATACAGAGAAAAATAAGCAATAAATTTACTTTTAAAGAGGGGGCGTCTATCATAACAAAATTCATACAAATTAAAAAAAGGATGACGAAATGTTAGGCTAGGGGGCGCAAGGTGCCGCCCGTTACAAAGGGTAAAGCCATTACCATCCATCCTAATGTAGGCAAGCGTTGTTGGTGCCGAAGCACTGCGGAGGCATCGGAGACTACCGTGCGGGCAGTGTGCGATGGCGCGGCAGCTGTGTTTTTCGCCTTCCGACCCTGAAATGTGGGCGAACTGCTTTAAACAACTATGTGTCCACATTGCATGCGCTCTGTGTGCATTTCGCGGCGCGCTCGGGACGAGTTTCTGGCTCGGAAGGGTTCGGAGGCGCACTGCTGACACACTATAGCCGGTGACAGGTCAAGAACGAAGTGGAAGCTCCTCCACCCTTTCCACTTCAGCAAAGCGAACGGTGGAGAAGAGGTCACCTCCTCTCCATCGCTCGCACTACTAAAGTGGAAAGAGGTGGGAGGAGCTTCCACTTCGTTCTTGGGCTGTCACCGACTATAGTGACAGATGCCACATTCTAATTTGCTTTCGTTGTCGTTCTCTTTTTTTTTTTTTTGCGGCCGGTTAGCAGGTTGTTTTTACGTGCAGGCACCGGCCTGCTCTCTCAAAAACTGACAGGTAGTCAAAAGAAACACGAAGGGACGTTTCAGCTCATGCTGTCCGCGATAATACAGTCAAATGCGGTTTTCACGCGATCGCGCGCGGTTCGGTCGCGAGCAATGGTCGACCTATCTTCCCTCGGTAGCCGATTGCCCACGGCACACATCTATTTCTCTAAGCCCGGGGCAGAAAGCAGTGGGGAAACAACGACACGTTCTCCTCGCCCATCTTAGCGGATACTGAACCAAGGAATTTACTGTCACAATAAGTGGTGCACGTTCTGCCCACGAGCCAGCAGCCGCCGGTAGTAGCGCAGCGCACGCAACAAAAATGACGATCAAAACCTCCATTCGCGGTTAAGATGACAGTGAAATGTATGGGCTTCGGGCCGAAAAAGAATAAAGACAAGTTTTTCATCTACACAGTGGTGTCCGGTGTAAAAGGTAAGCGATTAATTGGTCTAACAAGCACGTAGCTTTCACTTGTAGAGATGAAAAGCCTGTCTTTAATCTCGCTTTGGCCCGACACCCATGCATTTCACTCGTCCTCTTAACGCGAATGGAGGTCTCTTACGCTCGTGTGCTCCGCAAACCGGGCTGCTGCTCGCGGAAAAACGTGCGCCCTTATTGTGGGCACTAAATTCTTTGGCTCGGTATCGCTGCGGCTGGCATATCCGACGTTGAACGGTGGGCGCGGCGCAGCGCAGAGCTGCGCCATTCATTGGCTCGGCAGCGGAACTCGAGCTGACGACTAATCGGTATCTGCGCGCTGCGCTACGCCGCGCCCGTCGACGTTACGTTGGGTACAACGCTTGGGCCTCGCGTCAGCCCCACGACCGTCGGCCTGTGCGATCACACCCAAATCGCTCCTGCCACCGAACATACGACGTAGTAGTGTTTGCATGTGTGGAACACGAAGTTATAAAGACTCGTACCATTCCCCCAGACCTTGCGAGTGTACCTGCTTTGAGAAGAGCGGGGGCTAGTCTCTCGAAAGCATCTAACTCAGCCGCGAGGTCGTCCGGCAGGGAGAAAACATAAACTATTGTTTGTGGGCTACATTTCAGTAAGAGCCGCTACTACGCCTGTAGATTCATTCAGTTAGGAAGACTCCATGTCATCGTGCAAGCACAACTCCCCGCGCACCGTTAAAGACCCTACATCGGCGTGCCTGCGAGACACTCGGACCGGTGGACGACCCGCGCGCATGACGCGACTCCACGAACCGCTTCTTCAGCACTTTCCGTCTGCTTCGTTTACTGCTAAAAAAGCAAACTTCGTGCCACATAACTTGTTTCCGTTGCTGTACGTGATTCCGCGTTGTTTGCTCAACGGCACGCAGCAGTGCACAAGCATTTTACCGGCAACGAACGGAACGGTCGCATACGCACGCAGACCCGACCAACTCCGCTTTTCGCCAACGTTAAAATGGTGCAGGAGCTTCTTTTTGATTTCACCAGATGGCGCAGCTAATTTCGCATAAGGTCTTTTAAACTGAATTTGTTCATAGGTGACGTGACACAAAGTCATGTGACGTCATTTTCGCCGCTAAACTTAGCGACGAAATTGAATTGGTGTTGAGGTCACGTGGCATCAATTTTCCAGCTAAATTTGCCGGGGAAGTTGTGGGAAGAGGGGACGGTATGAGGGTAGAGGGAGGAGGATGGGAGGGTACGGAAGAGGAGGAGGTGAGGGAGGGTACGAAAGAAAAGGAGGGAGGATACAGAGGAGGAGGGTACGAAGGAGGAAGAGGAGGAGGGTGCGTAACCAGTATGTGAGAAGAGTGATCTATATCTGTACATATATTTTTTTTTTCTCAAATTGTTTAGCACGGTATCGCAAAATCGAAATACCTCAAGAGCTGCGCTCCAATTTCGCATTACCGAGATTTGTAAACGTCTTTCGTTTTTCGTATTACAAAATAAATGTTTGAGAAATACAAATAGGCAGCTAGGGTATTTCTGACCCGAATCCCCCGTGTCAGGTGGCCGGGTCCACAACGTGACGGCGGAGCATTCTGCTTTTAACTAAGAGACAATAAGAGTGCACGCGAGCTGGTGTGGCGTAATCATGCCTTATTCGGAACTCGAGTAAGGAATAACTGGATAAAGCATTCCGTTCTTCGGGTGCGCGCTGAACAGATACACGTCCTGCGACGTTAGAATTGAAAACAAGCAGAAAATATCAGTCACTGGCAAAACATTTGAAGTTACAGCTTTTATCAACAAGCATTGAACCAAAGTTTTCCTCGACTCTGTGAAGTTTTGACGAAATGGGTTCTGTCAAAACTATTAACTCGCATCTCAAGATGCCATAATTACCACAACCCCAAACACCAGTTTAATTCTTCTTACGTCGTTATGATGAAAAAAAAAATTGGCCCCGACGTGCATTTTTACGAGCGGTTAGAAACATTCACAACGTAAAGAATAATGTATGCGGTCTCTGAAAGGTGTGTATTTTTACGATTTCCTATGCCGGGAAGCTTTATCGGGCATCTGTTTTCTGGCTTCTTTCAAAATGTTTGAGCGTGCGGGTGATGTTTTGAACGTAGGACAAGTATCTTTGCACGGAGCAGAAAGCATAAAGCAGTAGTTATTGAAAATCGGACTATATTACGTGGTTTTCAATTTATTTTGACAGTTCATGCCCGAGGACTTACTGATACAGTGTTACTCCGTAGATCTTGCCATCTCTCTTGGTTTTCCTGATGTCCTTCGAACGTTTCGCACGGTTACCCCCATGCTGAAAAGCGCCGACGTCGTGTTCGCGCTAAGAGTGTCCGACAGTGCACATAAATACATGTAGTACGAAGCTGTTTTAGCACCATTTTGTAATGCAATAAATTTAAAAGAAAAACGCCGTAACTGACAAATTATTTCCTCTCCCTGACTCAGAACGGCTCCAAGCTACCTACGTACCCATTATTCGGGATAATTGCTCTTATAATCGAGCGCAGGGAGAAATGCACTCACATTTTCCCACTAGTTGCTGTCTGCTTCGATTTGCGACAGCACACTAGCGCCAGTTAAACCTCTAGTGTACATTATAATAACTTTTTCTTTCTTTATTTCTTTCTTTCGATTTTCTCCGGCAATACGGAGAAGGGAGGCGTGGGCAAAAGGCAGTACTGCCTGACGGGGCCCCCACCCAACAGGTCAGACCAACATGCAGAAGTACATTTACCATGCGATAAAAAGAAAATGCGCCAGTGTATTGCAAATAGCAATAAAATTGAAAACAGAAACAACAGTAACACTTGTCACAGCCTTCAGTTGCTATAAAAAGTAACAGTCTGAACGGCAAGAAGAGACATGAAAATATATGGTCTCAACCTTCCGGAGACGCGACGTCGTGTCAGCGCCGCCATGTCTTTCTTTTGTACATTTGTTTTTCTCTTTTTTCATTTTTTGTAGCTGGCGAAAAAAATATTTAACTCGGAGTTTTTTTTTTTCTTTTCTACCTTTTATTTTGTGTGTGTGTGTTTTGACGGTTGCGCTGTGTGGCCAGCGGATCTTGCGGCGCAGGTGTTGAGCGGCCGGCCAACTAGGCCAAAATTCTTTTGGACCTTGGCACGCTTCACTCACTTTCTTTTATGCTAAATTAAAGTTAGCTTCAGTAAGACTGCAATTCTACATATAAAACAAACGCCCTTTACGCATAATGAAATGTGCTCTCTCGCTCAGGCGCCACCGTCGAGGTGATCTTGGAGTGGGATCGCACGCAGTCCATCATCTTATCTGCCGTCGTCGCCCTCTTCTACACCATGACGGGAGGACTGTACTCCGTCGCTTACACGGACGTCGTTCAGCTGTTCGCCATATTCTTCGGACTGGTACGTGCGGGTGGAGCGCTGGGAGTCCGGTTCGCATCGACTGCGCAGCCATTGCTCCAGCTCTGCAAGTTGGTTCGGCCTCTGACACGAAATGCGGGAAAGCCCTCGCAGCCGGGAAGATAGATAAGGCTAGAGTGCCTTTTTGTTCGCTAGCGAGGCGAGACATGAAGGCACCCTAGAAAGGGCCAGCCACAAAGAAGCCATTTGTAGTCTGCAGATAGCTTCGCGCATTGGCGTTTCAGCGTGACCGAGTGCATTGTGCCAACACCAGCAAGAATATACGAAGCCTGTGTACTCGAGTTCTGACGTCATCGCAGTGAGATCGAGCCAAGACACAGATTGGCTACGAGTGCTACGTCATTGTTCGGCTGGCCCTCGTGTCCAATGAACGCGTCGAAGGACGCTCGGCATCGTGCTCGGGTCCCGCTGCTGAGTTGGCACCATCCGATCGTGATATGACGTTCCGTGGAGGATGTTCGCAGGCCTTGACTACTCTAGCTGGTGTTGGTACGATGAGCCTTGGCGATATATTCGTCGGAATTAATTCTCACTACAAAGACTATATGTAGCTGGAAACGCAAAAATGTATCGGTGTGCGCGCTCTGCGGGAAAGATGCAAGTTGCTGCTGGCTCGGTACATCAGGAACGACGGGACAAGCCTCAGGTAATTTTTCTTTTTCCCAAATGTTTTTTCTTGTTTCTTTTTAACTGCGTGCGTGTTGCGAGTGAACTTCGATACTTTTGAGGTCGGGCACAGAGGAGGAATATGCTGAGATCCTGGAGGAGTTAGCTTGCCAACGAATGTCGGTGGGAAATCGGACAACGGAGGTCTTAGCCGCCCAGTGTTCCAGCGCTGCAGTATTCAGGGACAGGGCAGCCTCTAGCCACAACTTCACAATCGCGCTTTCCATGCGATTACCACCCAGGCGCAAAGTGTCGAGTCAGTGAGCTGTGTTTACATGCGCGGCGTGGTATTCCGCAGAAGAGAGCTGCGCCTGCTCAGGGCCTGTGCCACAGCCCCATTGTCAAAGATGGCAGCGCGCATAAAACAGGTCATTGTTATGGTGTATAAACCGCGTGAACCAAAGGGGTCGTTGTCTCTTTGAAGGAACAGCATAAATAAGTTCCTTATCGTATCGAGCCAAGATCTTGTAGAGGAGGCCGAAGATGGTGCCCTTTATGTTTTAAAATTGCAAACGTCGAGCTTACTTGAGTAAGGACTACTTAATTAAGAGCGTGAATTCACCACGTGCGGCGTTCGCTTGCTAACGAGAGACGTCTGATTGGAGCCACAGCCGACAGCTGGCGGAAGCTGTTGACATATAACCGAAATGGCCCGACAAAGATTCCTTTTTTGGTTTTCTGACTCTTCAGCGCGTTTTATTAGTAATATTAACAAAATTGTACACTACACCGAAAAATCCCTCCCTATGTTTCACTCAAAAATATCGACTGCTCTCGGAGATCACCGACTGCACTCTCGCTCTTGCCTGCCTCCATCTGTCGGCTGTTGCGCCAATCAGACACCTTTTGTTAGCAGACGGCCGCCATAAATAGCAAATTCACGATTTATTTTTTTTACTTTTGGTCAAAGTAAGCACATTGTTTAAAATTCTGATACAAGAATGCACCATCAGCGACCACCGCTGCACAAAATCTTGGTTCCATACGTTAAGAAAATAATTTACGCGTTCCCTCGAAAGGACCAACGATCATTTTGGACCGCACGGTATGTAAAAGGTGGTCATTGTTTCCTACCCTCTAAAACGAACCAAAACAAATTGGCGCCTGCACATAAAAAGCTCGGTGATGTGATTGATATAAACCCTTTTGGAGCACCTCTTGAGAACTTTTGGAGCATAAGCACACAATCAATTTTTGTTCATACCCCTGCTAATATTATGTTAAGATTCATGTGTAATCATATCCAACTAAAAGATAGTGCCCCCTTTGCCTTTTCACTTTTCTATGCAACCGTTAGCATCACTTTCAAGGCAGGTTTCATCCCCTTAAACACAGAACTATAGTCGGTGACATGTTGAAAGTGCCGGACAAGCTCCTCTCATAATGATCTCCACTACCGACATGTTAGCTAGGCTTCACTGATGATGTCTCCCGTATGGGAGACGAAACGTTTGATTAAATTGTTATTTTTGTTATGGCAAGTTGGTGTAGTTTTTTTATAATTAATTAGCTGTTTCGTCAAGCCTAAACACCAGACACGACCACAAAGTGCTAATTGACGAAGGACAGTATGCACTGTGAATACTATTACGTGTATAAAATCAAAGGTAAACTAAATAGTAAATTCCACTGAAATAATGTTAGAATGAAATCATTTTGAGCACCCGAATTGATGTTTCATTCAAGCTCTAGAGGTTGTAATAAAACTGCAATTTTTAATTATTAAGAAAATGCGATTATATTACAAACATTAATGTCATTTTATAAGTAGAACTTCATGATACCAAAAATGGGCATGTGAACAATAAATGCGCATTTCTAGAAACAATCCAGTCGAACGCATTGAGGTAATTACAAAGCTTCCATCCATTGCTCCAGCTGATCGTTTTAATTTATTATATTTATACATTGTCATCGAACAGAAGGAACATATAAAAGTGATATCTAAAAATAAATAAACCTACAGAAGCCATATAAATCTCGAAATACCAAAGTATTTTTTGCTAAATCTCGAATCTGAAAAATATATCGTCAGGGTATAGCTGTCTATCATCATAGGTCGGCATTTTGGAACCGAGCCTCTCACTATCATATCACGTTCACAAAAATGTTCCAGAATACACTCAATCATCACAATTTTTTCCAAGACCCAAAAGCCATCATCAGTCACATCACGCAGTGTATCAAGATTCAAGTCACCGCCAGACCTGTACACGTTACTAAAAAAAGTAAGGAATTACATTTACAATTACAAAAGGCCAAGTTGTAACTAATTACACTTACAATAACCCTTCTATAAAAGTAAGTGACCGTTACCAAAACAAGAAATCCGTTACTTTCGCGGAGTTACTTTCTACCTTGCTTTCCTAGGGTAAGACACAAATCACAAGTGTGTTATGGAAGCGTTTATTGTGGCCGCCAGTCACTTTTCTGACCTTGAGCAACACCTGGCTCTCCAAAGTATCGTCGGATGTCTTGCCTCGTTTCTAAGTGAATGTGTCGCCCGCCGTGCTGAACACCCTTTCAATGGAGGCACTCACGAATGCCTGGCCGACGCACTTCATTGCGGGCTTCTTGAAAAAAATGCAACAGCTCTCTGCCCTGGTGAAAGCGCATTACTTCGTTGTTACAGTCGGAGTTCGACGCTGTTAGAATCACAAAGCTATAAAAATGATAACACAGATAGCTAAACCTCGAATAAAATCGATGTACGCGAAAATATTAGATGAACATATCTTAGCCGGTAAATATCGCCAAACGATGGTACGGCAAAATAGCAAGACGCTGTAGTTACACATAATAATTAAATTATGCATTATGTTTTTTATATAAATCTTCTATTAGCTTTGAACACATGTCGTGCCTTGGCTGCGACGTCCATAAATAAGAGAGTGGAGTTGTTGTTGTTGTTTGTTTTTTCGATATATGATCAGCAAAAACATCAGGAGATCCCTCAGAAAATAAAAAAAACAAAATTGTCGTATCGATTAAAACGGAAATGTAGATGCACGTATGGTGTGCCGTGAATACCGTTTCTTGATGCCGTCCAAAACGCATCTAGCACGGGTCCGCCGTACCACAGATCAGTGTTCTTCAGTTAAATATAAGTTGACGTAACGGCAACGTCCCCCACAGCGACAGCAGCAATCGTCTGGAAGGTGCAAGACCCTTCATTCTGAAGCCGATCATCCAGGAGTTAGAAAGCACGATTTTCACACCGCGGCACCACCATTGCTGAAAGTTGCGATATATATGAACGACGTCTCCTAGTATGGTTTAAAAAACGCACGAAAAGTGTAGCAAGGATGTAGGCAACCTGAAGGTTTTAGGATATTAGGTGAAAAGCAGCACAAAATCCAATAAACATTCGTATCTCTCAAAGATTATAAGTGCTATATCTTTTGAGCAGCATGCCAGTTAATGTCACATCCGTTTTAGTCGATTTCTGTGTTGAACTCTATTCAGCGGAAAACAGAGCGTCCCCTCCTGTTGTGACATAATGCGAAATGTCGTAGTCACTATAACCGAGGAGGGCATTGCTGTCCCAAGCTTTTGGAAGGCGCGCAGTCGACGATCGTTTTGTGTCTTTTCTGTGTCTTCAAAAGCATAGAAGGGGTCAAGGGACAAAACGAAAAGGCACGCACAGATTCGCTATGCCAACTCGTGTGCACTTTGAAATTTTTGTTGTTGTTGTTTTGTTTTTTGTTTTTGTTGGAAAGAAACAATTTTGCCTAATATTGATTGCACCAAGAGTCCGGTTCTTTGTATAAGTATGCTTTCCCTTCGCTGTGGCCGAGAATGCTGACGATTTACAATTTGCAAACAACCAAGCCACGAAAAATAAAAAATATTCTAATCGAGGTTTTGGGTGACGGGAAGAAAGGTTTTCAGCATCTGAAGAACGTCAGGCCTTGCGTTTACATACAGGTGTCAGTGTAATTCCGGTATTCATACTTTTACCAAAAAAAAACTTTTTTTTAGAAACGAATTTTTTGTTGGTGTTTTATATTTCCGCTTTTTTTCCCAGTGAATGAAAACGAAAAGTATAACGGATTACCATACCCTCACGTACATAACTAAATTACTTTACAATTACTTTGTAAAATATGTAATTATTCCCTTACAAAATTACGGATAAATGTAAGTGATTACAAGTAATTTCGTTACTTGGAACGGATTACGTACAAGTCTGGTCCCCACCACTTAAAATCAGAGCTTATCAAGATAAAAAAATTCACCGCTCCTCACATCACCTGCAACTTTCATCATTAACAAAATCATTGATATCACCAAAGTCAAACTCACAAATATCACGACATATCACCATCTAACAAATGTCACGAAATTTCACCGACTCACAAATATCACCAACTCACAACTATCACGAAATAAATGACTCAGAAATATAGACCTTTTCCGCTTGCTCTCGCTCCCCGACTGCCAAGTAGGCATATCCGGTATGGGCGACGAAAAAATAGCAAAGCGTTTCAACCGGCAAATAGTAAAAAAATAGAGGGAGGCAAAACGAGAATGTGTGACGGTTACGTTTATGTCCTAAATGCCTTCTATCGGCGTGGCGACGGCAAAACAATGTTTTCGCCCATACTGAAAGTGACGACAATTCAAGATGGCGGCGCCCTGGGGAAAAGGTCTATAGCTCAATTAAACATATCACAATATATCACACACTCCCAGATATTTATTAATCGGCATTTTGAGCCGAACTCCTCACACTCACGATCACCTCAGTGTCCCTCATCAAAACTCACTCACCCTGAGGATTCTACATGAAACCAAAACTCACTCCCACTCATAATCACAATTTATATCCAACAGGGTCATCACACATTCATCATAACGGTTAAAAAAACTTACTCCCGCTCACAATTTTATTCAAAAACAGGGTTATCATACGCAGTCACCATCATGATAAAACTAAACAAAAGCTCACTCCCCCTTACAGTTACGATTTATTCAAATCAAGGTCATCACACACTCATTATCTCGATTAAACTCGAAACAAAAACTCACTCACCCTCATCATCACAGTCATCACGCTCACATGGGGTCAAGCTCAAAGATAATCACGGTTATTAAACTCACAGGTAATCCCGGTCATGAAACTCATATAGGTTATTGTGGTCATTATACTCGCAGCTCATCACGGTCATCACACAGCTCATCACGTCATCACGCTCACAATCATCACGGGCATCAAACTCATATAAGTTATCGCGGTCATAACACTCACAGCTCATCACGTTCATCACCCTCACTGGTCATCACGGTCATCACACTCAGAGCTCATCAAATTCACGCTCATGAGTTCTCAGAACTCACTCACGCTCATGAGTTCTCAGAACTCACTCACGTTCATGGGTTCTCAGAACTCACTCACGTTCATGAGTTCTCAGAACTCGCACTCATACTCACCGCTCATAAGTTGTTGGAACCCACTCACATTCACGAATTAGTTATCAAAACTCACGCTCAAACTCATGCTCATCAGCTCTCAGAACTCACGTTCCAACTCACACCCACGTGCTCTCTGAAATCACGCTCACACTCACATATATGACTTCTCAGAACTCACACTCACACAAAATGTTTCCAGGCTCTCGGCCTCACGCTCATCTCATATCTGGCGATGAGTGTGCGTGAGCGTGAGTGATCGCACTTATGAGTGAGGAACACCGATGTATGCAAATATGACGAAGTACCACCTACTCACAAAATACTCACGGACTCATGCATATCACCAATATCACCGACTCAAAAATATTACGCGGGTTAGCCTCACTGCGCTGCTCGCTGCCGTTCGATTCGGTTTTGAAATTAGCCCTTCCAAGAGGAGCCGAAGCATTGGCACAATGGCGCGCCGCGGCTATGTAACAACGCGAATGCCGCCGGTTTCGCTTCTTTATTCCGAAAGCATTAACTGTCCCATGGAGCGAACCCCCGTCATCAGCTTTTGAAGCCGCGCCAAACGGCACCTAAGCTCCTCTGTCCCAATGGAACGAAGTGAAGCCGCAATCTGATATAAAGGCTTCCATTGGCTGGCCAGCATCATAGTTTCAAGGAACGAGGCTCCCATTGGCTATCGCGCGGCGTAGTTCCAAGGGACGCCACCGGACAAGCCCTCTTCATGGCGGCGCAGCGCACGCAGCAGCCCGGCCGCCGGTAAGAGGTGCGGGCCTGGCCGCACAGCCCGGTCGGGCAAACTCTGGAGAGGCTGTACGGCCGAGCTCAGCGCGGCGCGGCCAATTCACGAGAGCGCGCGATCGGCCGTCGGCCGCTACCTCGGCAGTAGCGAAACGTGGCAGTCCACGCCACTACGCAGCAGACGAACTAAGGAGCGGAAGAACGACATTCATGCTTTCGCACTCACAACTCATAAGAAGTGCTTAGGTGTTTTCGGACTTTTTACTTATTTATTTTGTTTTTGTTTTAGCTATGAGGGACATATTTCTCTTTCCAAAC
>JAZHYW010046598.1:0-10063 GCA_037355805.1 Ixodes ricinus
TCTGTATCACCCCTTGACGACGCCACCATTTCGACTTTGCCGCCGTGAAACTGAAGAGAGCAGCCTTCGTTGACACCGGAATTAAGGTTGCACTTACTCGATACGCCGCAAAATGTTGTGCCGTAACACCGCTGACGATTAGAATAGAAATTGGAGGGCACATTTTTAACGCTTTAGTCGACACGGGAGCTGCTAAGTCGTGCTTATCAGAGCGTTTCCGCTCTCACTTGCATCGCGTGCTGACACCTCCAACCGTCGGACACTTGCTGCGTATGGGAAACGACTACCTTGTTCACCCGCTTGGTTACTCTACCCTTCCTCTATGAATTTGTCAAAGTCATCACACCGTAATGTTTACAGTGGTCAGCAGATGTATCGCCGACGTCATCCTAGGCTGGGACCTTTTGTCGTGCTCTGCTTCGTTTATTATTTGTGCTAGCCGTGAACTTCATCTGACGGATTCTGAATATGCCCACTCTCCACTCATTTCGTCTTTCGCTGTTCTCCGACTTGAAAACAATTTAGTCCTACCACCGCAGACGTCCGTGGCAGCTGTTCTCATCTCAGAGTTATCCTTACGAAACATCATTCGGCTTTATCGAGCAACTTGCAAGTATTTTTTCACAAAAAAGTGCTGTAAATATGTATTGTCTTGCATCAGTAAACAAAAGGCAAACTTTATGTGTGGATCACAAATGCCTCGTCAAAGCCGGAAGTCATTTCTCGTTATAGCCGTACTGCTAACTTCTACGGTCATACAGAAGACAATTTTACGACCATGTTGAAAGCTATATAAAGTACTGATACCACCATATCCACCGATATCTCCCTATAAGTCGAAAGCGTGACAGTCTCAACCTGTCGACACACGGGCAGAATAGTTTAGCTCAACTGCTTACGAGGTACTGTAATTCGTATGACTTCGGCACTGATATACTGCCATGTTTACGAATTGTGCACCATTATACTGACACTGGTGACTCACCACCCGTTCGGAGTAGGTCATACAGAGTTGCCACCATGAATGTCGTGGGATTTAACAACAGATCGATGACAAGGTTAATGAAAACGTTACTGAGCCATCATCCAGCCCGTGGTTCTCTCCGGTAGTGCTGGGCAAAAAAGAGAGACGGCTCCTGGCGCTTTAGTGTCGATGATCACAGACTCAACAAAGTCAATCGAAAATATGTCTATCAGCTACCCAGAATTGATGAGACGCAAGTTACACTACAAGGATCTTCTTATTTCTGATCAATCAACCTGCGCACTCGCTGCTGCCAAATCCTGCTTGCCGATGCCGATAAACAGAAGAGTGTTTTCATCACATCTCAAGATCTTTATCAGTGCACCATAATGCCGTTCGACCTTTGTAATGCGCACACAACCTTCAAGCGCATGATGGACTCCTTGATGAGGGTGACTAACGTGAAACATATGCTTGTGTTACCTTGATGATATTGTCGTCCTTTCCGTCACATTGACCGACCCCTTACAGAGGCTCCGTCAGGTTTTGACTCTTTCCATGCTGCTTGTCAGCAGTCAAACCTAAAAAAAAGTGCACTTTTAAAGCATGGTATTTTTGGGTCCCTGCCCCCCCCCCCCACAAAACAAATGTACCGTCCTTTAAAATTGCACTTTGTTAGGGGGGGGGGAGGCATTTTGTTCATTTTGAGGAGTAGCTCAGTATACCTAAAAAAATTACAGGCATTTCCCGAATATCCAGTCCCCAAAGCTGTCAAAGGTGTGCATATATTTCTTAGTCAATGCACATATTCCCGCAAGTATATACGATCTTTTTTCAGATATTGCCAAACCACATAACGGGCTGCTCCGTACTGGGGTTCCCTTCAACTTGACTCCGGCCCAGCAAGGTTATTTTGTCGCGCTCAAGGAAACCCGAACATCCGCTTCTGTCCTTGGTTATTTCATTTAAGGTGCGAGAAACTGAAATAAGAACCGACGCCAGGGACCATGGCATTGGGGCTGTCCACGAGTAAGTCATCAACGACACACAGCGCGTCATCAACGACACACAGCGCGTCATCGCATATGCCAGCCGCAATCTTACCAAGTCTGAAAGAATTCTTTCTACAAAAAAAAAGAATGCTTGATGGTCAGAATTGGAGAATCTTAAAGTTCCGCCCATACCATTACGGCTGTTAATTCCCGATAGCAAGCAATCACCACGCACTTTGCTGGCTAGATCTTCTCAAGGATCACTCGGGACGACTTGGTCGATGATCCCTGAAACTAGATAAATTTGATTTTACATTTGTATGCAAATCAGGTAGAAAACATCTTGATGCTGGCGGATTATCCCGATGTCCACTTCCTTCTAACACAGCTGACCCGAAGCATCCCTCTACGCTCAAAACTACTGCCACTACCACGCTAGATAGCGTCAAGGTACATTCCTGTCAGCTGGAAGATGGTGCACTAAATATCACTAATTCACTATATTTGAAGAATGCGCACGCCCACCATCCCCCACGGATCGAGGTCGCACCCGGCTCTTTCACCTTCACAACGACGTGCGTCTAAAGAAGACATTACGAGCCAAAAGGACGAAATTGGCTACTCGTCGCCTCCTGCCGTGTCCAAAAGGAAATCATGAAAGCAAATTACCATTACCCATCCTCTGGTCATCTAGGATTGTCCGAGACGTACTTGAGAACAAGAACAAAATACTTTGGAATGATATGCACAGCTCAATTAACAAATATGTCAGGGCATGCTACCAGTGACAGACGAAGAAAAAACCATCGACAAAGCCTGCTGGAGTCCTAAAAACCATTGCCCCACCAAACGATTCCTTTCAGCGCCATACTATTGATTCCTTAGGCCCTTTCCTTGCTCGGCACAAAACCACCGATGAATAATAGTGGCCATCGACTACATTACCCGATACGCTGAAACTAAAGCAGTCTCAGCCGCTACAGCCTCTAAAGTCGCTGACTTCTTCCTGCATTCAATCCTGTTCCCTCACGGAGCCCCGCAAAGCATCATTACCGACCGCGGCACTCCCTTCTTTGCAAAAATTTTCCAAGAGCTTCAAATCGTTTTAAAAAGTGCGGATTGAGTGTTTTTTGATGATGCTCAGTAAGGTTCTAATAAGAAACATGTATGTCTGTTTTCATTAATTAAAACGTTAATTATCAAATTGTATTTAACTACCCACTTATCGCACAAAATAACCACCCACATAATGACATAATGCCCCCCTTGCCGTATAACTCACCCGCACAAACCGTATTCGTAAATCCCTTACGAATGCTTTGTAATAAATTAGTTCGAATTAATATGGAACATCCGGTGTATACTGGGTGTTTCAGCGAAGTGTGATAATTATTCCAGCAATTAGTGCATTCCAAGAAAAGATATATTTTTTCAGGGCGGCCGCATTACTCGTGGTGGCCGACATCAGAAGATGCGCAATAGCTTACTAATTAGTTTAAAAACTAAATAAAGAAAGCTAATTATCTTTTCAATTAGTGAACCTAGCCAGATTGTTCCAATTAGAAGCTGGCTGAGGGTCAGCGAATATTATGAAATTTGTAAATTCCAGAAGGTCTTTGACCGCGTGAGAAGCGTAGCAGTGCACTATATTTACCAATCGTGGAGGAGGTGCAAGACTAGCCGTTTCGGTAAGGCGCAAGCGTGATTTTTCTCGCCTGTGTTGAGAGCCCGATTTCTTCCTTCTCCGCGAGCGGTGACTTTAGCGCACTACTATGCTATTCACGCCCTCAAAGTGTTTCTGTAAAATGACAGATTTAGTGGTTTTCGATGACGCTCAGCGAATTTCTAATGGGCATCATGTCTATCTTCACTAATTAAAAAGGTAATTAGTAATGCTTACCTAATTATAAACGAATTAGTATGTATCGCACACTTTCTGACGCCCGCCCCCACGATAATACAATCCAGAGAAAATGATCCCATTATTTCGAATACACTAATTTTAGTAATTTTTGACATTCTCTTTCTGATACACCCGGCATATATATACAGGTTGTTTCACGAAAGGTGGGAAAATTCAATATTGCGAAAACTACGCGTCGCAACAAAAAAAGGCTTGTGTCGTTTTTGTCCTGGGCCAGGGGCCTATGTAGGGAAATTATTAAAGTCTGGGATAGTCAGATTGTTAATTATTTTTCCATAATTTACTTTTTAATATTCTGTTTAAGGGCATGGTTTTAATTAAAAAATTGCTCGGCATCATCGAATAATACTAAATCAACAAATTGCAGAACGATAGAAGTCACGCGAAGCATTTTGCGGCTTTCTGAAAAACCTCACGAATTCGACGGGTTTTTAAGTTTCGGTTTGCAATCGGAGCGCACCTCGTCCCCGACGGAACCGCGCCCCGTGGAGAAAAAGTGCAACCAGCCTCTGCTGCGCTGTCATCACTCAACGCACCAGAGGCTGGTTGCACTATTTCTCCACGGGGCGCGATTGCGTCGGGGCCAAGATGCGCTCCGATTGCAAACCGAAACTTAAAACCCGTCGAATTTGTGCGGTTTTTCAGAAAGCCGTAAAATGGTTCGCGTGCCTTCTATCGTTCTGCAATATGTTGATTCTGTGTTTTTCGATGATGATGAGCGATTTTCTAAATGAAACCATGCTCTTAAACACAACATTAAAAAGGTTAATTACGCAAAAATAAGTAACACTCTAATTATTTGGGACTTTATTAGTTTTCCTAAATAGGCCACTGCCCAGAACCAAAACGACAGAAGCCTTTTTTGTTGCGACGCGTAGTTTTCGCAATATAGAATTTGTCACTCTTTTCGTGGAACACCCTGTATATATTTACAGGATGTTCTTTTTTTCTTCCAGATTTTATTTAAAAAAGCCGTGAAAAGTACACTTATGCGGTCTGTGCAGGTGAGTTATACGGCAAGGGAGACATAGTTTAGGGAGATAGTCGCAACTATTAGTTCGGCTAATTAAGTAAAATTTGTTAACTAACTTTTTAATTAGTGCTAATAGAGATATAGTTTCATTTAGAAACTTGCTGAACATCATCGAAAACCACTAAATCAACTCTTTTTAGAAGGATATAACGCCGGCGTAGCATTTTACCTCGTTCTGTAAAAACGCTCCATTTGGAAGACTTTCTAGATTTCGGTTTCTTGTCAGAGCACAACTACGCGCCCGTGGTCCCGCTCCCCAGTGACTGAGACGCGAAAACATACCTGCGCCCTAGTCTCTTCCATTCTACGAGGGATGCGAGGAGGTGGCTTCGCGCCGCGACCACCGGAGAGCAGGACCGCGAGCACAAAAATGCGCTCCAATAAGAACCCGAAATCTAGAAACGCGTCCAAATGGAGCGTTTTCACAGAACGCCGTGAAATGCTTTGCGGCGCTATATTTCTCTAAAAAGGGCTAATTTAGTGGTTTTCGATGATACTCAGCAAGTTTCTAATTGAAACTATATGTATATTTACACTAATTAAAAAGTTTATTAGCACATTTTACTTATTTAGCCGACTAATAGTTACGACAATCTCCCTATACTATTTTCCCCTGGGTGTATAACTCACCTGCACACACCGCATAGGTGTAGCTTTCACGGCTTTTTTAACAAATCTGAAAGAATAAAGAACACCCTATATATATATATATATAATATATATATATTTTTATATATATATCATATATATTAATATATATATATATATACTTATATATTATATGTTCTTCCAACTTCAACGGTTATTTTGTAGATTTAGCTGGTCCTCAATTTTTTGTGTCCGTCGAGCGAATATTACTAAACCTTTATGGCCGTTTGATAAACGAAAATATACTAGGGAACACAATAATACTGTCACGCTCACTGTGTACACAACGCATCAAAGAGAACTCTTCAATGTCCAACGGCATTCGTCACATGTACCCGCCGTCAACCCCAGCCAACAAGCGTCGGTCCACGGATGATGGACGTGTCACCCTCGCGATAGACTCATGTTTCCTAGTTGGCTTCTCGTCCCTTTTTCCCCACTTACTTCACGCTGGTTTCAATTCGGAAGAAAGCAGTGGGCGCAGACGCGGCAAGCATAAGAAAAAAGAAGGTTCCATAAACGTGGCGCCGGAAAATATTTGTATTCCCTGCTACGTTCAGACTTCTCCCCCAAAGCAAACAAAGTGACGATGCGGTGAAGGGGAGAAGAGGAGAGGGTGATAGAGAGAGAGAGAGAAAGGGAGAGAGGTGAACAGGTCCCGGTCATGCATTTTGCAAATGTGTCACTCCCGTTCCCTGCTCTTGCCGTCCTATGCACTCCCCTGTATGAGAGAGGGTGGTAACAGAAGGAAGAGAAGGGCAGGATGTCGGGGGAAGTGGGCCGGCGTGACGTGTCTGTGTTTGAGCCCAGCGTGTCACAAATTCGAACACGCTATCATTAGCGTGATGGGAGTCGCTCACGCGATCTCCGCTAAGAGACGGTTACGTTGACTCATCCATGCTCCTGATTCCCGTGGACATTTTACAGTGGAAGTGCCAAGAAAACGTAACCTAAAAGGGGTGCTGACTTTGACGAATGTGTTGATCGTAGCGAAACGGTTGCTCTAAAACAAACAACTAAAATTCTAGGCTAATAATCTTTTGGCCTTTGGCTTGATTTAGCAACATTTGTCGTGGTGCCTGTGTTTGCGTATTTATTTTTTATGACGCGGGAGGAAAGAAGGGGATTGTATTTCGACTGAAAATAAGTTGCTGGTCCGGCATGGACGACGCCATGGCCTGATGGGCGTTATCTTTGTGCTAGTGGTTTTCTGCTGGAGTTTACCAACGCTATATTTGCACTGTGCTCTGTTTCCCAATAAATCAGATCGTAGCCGACCCTACGAGGCGATCGGGACAATCAAGCTTCTGCAAAAGAGGCGTCTCAGTACCTTCTTTATTTTTTGTGCCTGCGCTATCATGCGCGATAAATGCGCAATTACCTTGGAATTCTAGTATCTAGGTTTGTAATTTTACGTCTTGGAGTCTTTCACTGCACAAATTATACACCTAGCCCGTGTCTGTGTTTTCGTGGTGCATGGGAGTTTACAATTGGGTTGAGATGATCAAAACCTCTTACTTTCAACACAGTTTGTTTTAATATTATGCAAACAAACTGTACTATTCGCGCGTTGAATCTTATCTAGGGGCATTTTGCCTTGCCCTTTGCTGAGTCCAGGCAACAACAAGTCCCCCAAAACCTCAAATTATTAGTGGGAATACACTTTTTCAAAATATTAAGATCGTATTAGGTACCGCCCCATAGGCTACTCCCGGGTGGTGATACCTTTATGACTTTATGGCCCTTAGGACTCAGAGTACCTTTTATATCTTGCATAAACGACTACGAGTGCCTGAAACCAGTGCACTTTTGATACTAGTATACGCTGGTGTCTCACGGACCGCCAAATTCAATAAAAGGGGCCCTTTTAGCCGAATGTCAGTTGCGGTCGATAACGTTAACACGATCGTTAGACCGATGTTGACTGCGGCAGAAGTCCGGTTAGATGTTTAATACAATAATCAGCAAATTCATTACCTAAAAAGTACGACATAACTTTACAATTATTCTCTTTATTTGGCACAATTAGGATCCATGTCTTTCAGCGGAGTGATTGTCATTTGTGTACACTTGTCGCTCAATGTAAAACAAAATAATTCACTAAAAACATGCCGGAAAAATTAACACAGCTTTAAAACACCAGCTCTTGAAATAACTTCTGAAGCCTTTTGTCCCTCGTAAACTATTTCTTAGTTTTATACACAACCGGTTTTGTATGCAAAACTAATACATTTTTATTTTCTGGCAGTGAAGCGTCATCCGCATTCTGTTCATCCTTCTATTTGGCGTCTTCTAAATCGAATAAACATCGACGAGGACTCGATGTCGCAAGTAAATCTCCTGCCATGTACAGAGATGGGGTTTACTCACCTAATACGTAAACGATTGCACCTTAAGTGGCATGTTCCTTCTTACGGTGTCCACGTTTAGTCAGAGGACGACGATTAACTGCCGACTAATGATCAGATCAGAGGGATCGAGATCCCGCTTATCTCCTCGCCTTATCCTGGCCACTTGTGCCAGAAGAGAGCCTTGGATTATATATTGCCTGAGAGTCTCCCACCGCAAAGATCCCATGAGACATCGAGCTTCCCTCGAGCGACAGGCATCGTGTTACTGGGACACTGATCTCCCTCAAGCCGAGGACATACACATTTATGTTTATGTTTTTGCCTACCAATGACTAAGGATGTCAAGTTGGGAACGAGGCCAGGCTAATGAAACAAGTGGCGTTCAAGAAGACAGCCATTAGCATCCGTTCCAACGTAGCGCTCTTTCTGCACTCAAGCGAAAGGTTCTTGTTCCCACCACCTCAAAGCGAGGCGTTAAAATCTATACAGACTGGATGAGAAATGAACGGCTGCTGCACAGTGCTCCTCCAAGTTCCGCTGCAACGGTCATCGCCAGACGCGCCTGCATTGTCAAGTGTATGGGAACATGCTACTAATTTGTACAGTTGAAGTGGCGCACTTAGTACGTGGAACTACTTGCGACACTTTTCGTGCTGTGAAATTTATGAACAGAAATTTATAGTGGTGATCGGCATATCAAGCTTGGGCATAGTTATATGTTTTCCTTGCCAGTGGCTGACAGGCAGGCCGTTTTGTTTTCTTTCGTTGCTTGACTCGGCAATTGCTTCGATCGGAATGTCAATCCCAATAGTAACACAATGTTTCACAAACAGATTGTTTCAAAATGCGTTCTATAAACCTTAAAGCACGTGGTTCGATTCTTACAGCAATTTGCATTTGCCACGTTGTAGTCGCTCGGGCTGCGAATAAAATCAACAAAATTTGCAGTGCACGAAGTAGTTAACTAAAAACGCTAGCAGAATCTAAATATGTGAATTGGAAGTGGAAAATAATATGTTCTTCGGGCGATATTAAGTAAAGCTTAGAGCCAGTGGTAAATGCTTCTTTGAATAAAATAATGATGTTAAACACTTGACGTGCTAAAGCAAAACAATGGAAGTTCGACAATTATTTATTGGACGATATGACTGGCTGACGTAGAATAGAGCACTGATCCTTTGTCTCTTGATAAGAGTTGCGCTGATTCGTGTGCTGTTTGTGTGTGTTTTTACGGCCACCCACCATTTGCTCATCTCCCACGACATTTGTATACAGCGACGGTGAGGCTTGCAATACGTTTGTAGAAAATATAACTTTCAATTTTTTAGGGCACAGCGAGGAAGCCATCATTCGCGGCTGATAATCACTGCTGCGCGTGAAACAGGTGTTCCTTCGGTCAGGGAGAATACAACCACAGAAATAACGGCTTAAAAAATGCCTAAATAGCGGCAAAAAGAAGAAGAAAAAAAGCGGTGGAAAAGGAGAGGGGGGGGGGGGGGGGGGGGGTTCGACCGACAGACGCAGCCGGGCGCCGGCCGGTGGGGATGGTGCTCTTGAGGACAGCGGTGCCCCGAGGCGGTAGGAATGGGGGCTCAGAACTAGCGTCCGCTGCATGCATTTACTTCAATGCACATGAGGCGCATCACCTCCAGTCGTCTTTGAAATAAGGTAGTCTACGCATCAATGTTCATGGATGCGCATAAAGACCCATGCGCAGAAGGTGGCGCTATGCCTTATCCGATTGTAAGTTGCCGTTGCGTGTTCCGGGACCAACCGTACCACGTGTCCGATGTTCCCGCTCTCCGCGCCCGTAAGGAGAGACTGCTGAACGAGCGTAAAGATTGTTACCCGCTGTCTTTGATGACTTGCGGATGAGTTACTAAACACAAGGAAAGATCATAAACCACGCTTCAATAAACTCCGGGGTGGGTCGGGCCATAGAGTCGACGATGGGTGCGCACGCCCTGGCGAGGGAGGATAATTTTCACCGTCGCTCGGAGGACGGCGCCGCGCTGCGCGCTCGCCTGAGCCGCGCCAGCGACGATCGTACCCCGGGGCCGAGAGACTCCGGCTCCGCGAGGAACGGCGCTGACGGAGCTGCTCGTTCTGAGGGGAATTAGTGCTCGGAGCTCTCGGCATCAGCAATACGCT
>JAZHYW010046601.1:0-18661 GCA_037355805.1 Ixodes ricinus
ATGTGCCTTGCTCCGACGCCCTTATTGGGTCGCGGGAGCCGCGGCCTCCACTAATTCGCCAAGAACGTGACACCTGACCTCCCGCTCTATAGACGTCGCAGCATCCCGACCGGAAGGTCCCGTGACACGCGCGCAGCGCTGAATTGCATACGATGGCCCGTGATGTCTCCTGTCATAGCCTTCTCTATACTGACAAGGCCTGGCAGATCGCCACGAGAAGCGGCCGCCGAAATGGAAAAGGTGGAGCGGCAGACAACGGATGAGAGGAGAGCCACGTGACTGGCGCCCCGCTGCGTGCGGCACGCCGAAACACACTTCTCTCGAGCGAACAAGTGTGTTTCGGGTCCTCGCCGCTGCAAAAGCTGTGCGCTGACGTCCAGGTTCCCCGAGGAAATTGCTCTTTGATTCTGTGTGCGCGCAGATCCTCGCGCTCCAAATCAGCGACTGGGAACTCATGGCTCCGCCGTCGAACTGCCAGGCTTTGTGAGTATAGAGGAGGCTATGCTCCTGTGATCAATCTAGAGCCGCCGTCACGCTGTTCAAAAGACACGGTGTCCGCTGTGTACATCCTGGCCCTGGCTTTAGGGTGAAATAATTGAATTGATTGTATGCAGCCGGAGGCTAGCCAGCTCCAGTGGGCGTTCGGTATCTCTGCTGTACAAATTGAGTATACTCGGGTAGTAATTCAATTACACGAATTGAATTACTGTAATTCAATTACTTTTTTTGTGATTTGTAACTGTAATTATATACTTTCGGCTTCCAGCGTGAGCACTTGCATATTTCCTGGCACAATTACAATTCCTTTTGCGAGACTTTGCGGCGCCGGCGGAACCTCCTAAAGCCTCAGCGCTCGCACGGTGACACACTCGCACACATAGACACGCACGCACACAAACGCACAACAAACTAGCGTCGCGTTCGTTGTTTTGTTGCTTACGCCGCGTGCTGAGAAATCTTCTTCGAGTCTATCTCAGCGGCGCCGGGTGGCGCTCCTGCGGTGCGAGCAGAAAACAATAGCGTAAACGCGCGAAAATACTGAAAGAAAAAACAATTGAGCTTCAGCGTTCAGTTGAGGTTGGGGATTTTAATTGTCTATGAAGTTATTTTTTATTTTTAGCCAGTTTTTACGTCCCTCTTCTAGTGCTGTCGGATATTTGTATCTTGTACTATTTTTCAAGCTTATTTCCTGTTGGTTTTACTTGGAATATATTTGTATAAGCATTTTTGGAGACCGACCTTGTACCTGTGAATGTTGTCACCATTGTTTCGGTTCTTTTATATTTCTCAGCTATTATAATTTCAACTCAATGTGAATAATTTACAATAACATGATGTTTGTATGTGAATGTAGTCTTTTTAGCGCGTGTGGATTGTAGTTTTATAGTAACACTTTAAAAATATTCAGGAATGACTACTTGTCCCATTTTTATTTGCCTCGCTAACAAAGTCTGTCAACACACTTTTTTCTTTCACGATCTGGCGTCTTCGAGTATGTGAACTAATTTATTATTTATTGAAAATATACCAGCTGTCAAGTTCTATTATGAATTTAACAAAACTCATAAAAAGAAAATACAATACGTGACATTTACTCAGCGATGCTTAAGCCTCCTCAAACATTGGGGCAAGGAATGAACAAATGCGTTGCATTCAATGCAACTCGTTTAAAGTGATATGGTCGAAGTCGGGTCAGCTCTCAGAAATAAGTAATTGTAAAGTAATTGCATTACATATTTAGAAGTCATTTGTAATTATAATAAATTACTTTTCACGTATTAGTAATTGTAATTTAGTTAAACAGGGACATGTAATTATAATTGTAGTTAAACTACTTTGGGAGCATAGTAATTGAATAAATTACATTTTGCAAGTAATCTACTCATGTGTGAAATTTAGCCAGTGCAGTACAACCGCTAGCCTGGAGTCTTGAAAGGGACACTGACAGGATATTTATGCTCGCCAAGGTTTATAACTGTACATGAACATGAGAGCCCAACTACCCAGAACATAATCCGCAGCTCGAAATTGGCTTTCTTTCCGCCCGAAAACCGCGGATCGAGAACTTGCCGGTTTGAGTCGCGCTCACTCTCTTCTCCGTGGTCACGTGCCGTTTTCTATGGTTTAGACACAACCACCCAAGATAATGAAAGTCGTGGGTCATCGAAGGCACACACTCAATATTAAAAATAGACAAAAATATAATACCCATTTCTTCTGGCTTCTAAAAAGCTGTCACGTATGTTAATAAAAAAAGTTGCAAAAAGTTGCAACAGCCGCGTGATTGTTCGTAACTTTCTCCTCCTCTATATTTCTTCTTCCTCCCCAGTCCAGTTTCGGTTTCATTTTCGAGCAGTTACGGTAAAGTTACTTTATTAAAAATATACGTGACAATATTGTTTGGGTAGTCTTAATTAATTGTTATCTTCTCTAATAGTTTTTGTTTGTTTTTTTGTTTTTTTTTGTTAGCGGGATTTTGTAGGCTACTTCAGCCCCGAGGACTCTTTGTCCTTGGCAAACCGCCGGCTTCACAGTGGATTTCTTTTCTGTTTCACCATAGCTTAACTAATCGCGAAAGCTACGGACGGCACCCTCGAGCCAATCAGAGCAACGAAGCGAAACCACGTGACAGCTCTTCTCAGAAGGAGCACACCCTAACGAAACCTTGTGCACGTAAAGCTCGCTCTGTGGTGCCTTCCTTGCATGCCCAACTTTCTCACGTCTGAGATTTCTTGAGTCCGGGTCCGTGGGTGTGCTGAAGTACTCTACGATGCCGCACGCGCCGTGTATTGCACAATTACAACACGGCGCGACGCGCGACCTCGAGGTAGAAAAAAACACAAATGCCCGAGTAATTTTTTTTATATTTATTATGTACGTTTGCTGGTTACTTGCTTTCCTTCCCTTTTCCTGTAGTGGTGGAGAGGAAGAACACCTCTGTCGCCATGACGTCCCGTCAACGTGAAACGGACCGATTAGCACAATTCTCGGACATTAACGGGTCATATTGGGTTGACATTTTCACTTATTTGTTGTTCTTCAGATTTTGAAATAGTTTAAATGTAACAATAATAGTGTTGTGCATATGTTTATACAGACGGAAGTTAATAAGGCTCAATGGGCGTCTGGTGTCTCAGCTGTAGATAAGAAATTTAGCCAGCGCAGTACAACCAGTGTTGTACGGAACGGCGTTCCAAGGAACGGCGTTCCTGGAACGCGTTCTTTTTAGAAGGAACGAAGGAACGCCGCCGTTCCATTTTACATCGGCGGAACTGGATCGGGAACTCGTTACATTTTTACTGAAACGGAAAAAGGAACGGCGTTCTTTTTTTCGTCCAGTGTTTTTTTTTTTTTACGAGGGAAGTTTTAAAAGTGTAAAAGCAATATCTTTACCAAGAGCAGAATCTCGTTAACTTCTCGGTTAATTATCTTAGGGTTTGTTTTGTGTGGTCCTCGTTTAGTAACAGTCGGGTGCAGGAAAGCTAGTGAATAATGTTTCTTTTTTTAGTGCCCAAGACTGCGGTACAAAAAAGCAAAACCTTTAGTCAAAAGAAAGGACACAAAAAAGGACGTTTCAAACTGGGCTAATTTCTTTGCTTCCACGATTCCTCATATACCTAGAAATAAAAGGCAGACTATAGCCATCATTGGACTTTCACAGAGACCCAGAGTTACAACAAAATAACATGTTACCAGACATCGAACGCACCCTTGAATCCCGAACATTGGTCACTCAAAAGATACGCAAAAATTAACCTTTATTCCTTTTCCCTAGTCCCCCACCTTCAAACAGGACGACTATACCAACCTTCATGAAGAAGGAGTTGTAGTTTCCAAGACTGACCTTCCAAAAGCCCTACCTCTCCTTCACTTGCTCGTCTTGCGGACAGCAACATCGAGAAGCAACTGTTTTCAAGTTCGAACAAGGGACTTTGTTTGATTAAAACGCGTGAGGTTGTTGTGAAACGCTCGCGCAATGTAGGATAACAGTATATTTTGCTCGTTTGATTCCGCCCACCACGAACATGGATACGGTTAAAAGTCAAGATTTTTAAAGGTGAATATACCAACAAATGAAACCCTGCTTTGCTTGCTTTCTTCTCCTGGCGCCCTTCCATAACGGCATTCAAATTCGTACGTTGCCATATGATGGGATAGATAAAAAAAATCTATGTTCTATGTAACTAAATATAGTAATAAGCAAAATACAAATGTAACGTGTATGTAACGATACGTTCCATTTTTGAACTGTAACGGGAACGAGTTCCTTTTTCACATATGGAACTTGTAACGGGAACGCGTTCCAAAATCAAAAGAAACAAAAAACGAGCTTTCGTTTCTTTTTTTTTTTTTTGAGGAACGTGTACAACACTGAGTACAACCTGCACAGTACAGCTAAGGGGTACTTGAAAAGAAAACGAGTTAGAGGTGAATTATCTCGTATTTTTATCCCGTAGAAAATCACGTTCGTTTCGCTCCGAAGATGTATAAGTAAACACGAGGAAACACGAAGAACCTCCGACCAGTCGTTACGCTACCCGATCTTCGGCCGCAAACGTGTCGCTCATGTGGAAGCACGTGCTGCAAGCTTGCCTGTTTTCGTGACTCAGCGACCTATTAGCCCGTGCGCGACCGAAAGCGTCGCTGTGGTCGCTTCCACGATTGGCCGAACGCTGACTATGACGTCGGAAAGGGGATTTATCATCGACGGAATAAGAGGAATGAAAGAACTTTAATTTGACGGTGTTGGCAGTGCCTTGAGAGCGCAATGATTTCAAGCTTCCACCATGCTATTCACACCATCGAACTTGTTGTTGCAAGGTAATGACGTCACAAGGGGGATATATAGAGGCGCCACCCAAACATCTCGCTGCTAATAGGGGGAGGCACTCACTTGATCGAACGACATTTTAGCGAACGCTCACGTTTCACCGAATGACACTTTAGCGAAAAGTCGGACGCCGCGAAGAGGCGTTTTCGGGTGGGCCGAATGGGTTCACATTTTGTAATGAGCCGCCGCAGACTGTCGCCGCGAAGCGCGCGCAGCGCGGCGGATGGCTTAACGCGCGCCCCCGTTGTTCGCTAAAACGTCGATTCGCTCAAATGTCGCTGTTCGCTAAAACGTCATTCGCTCATGTGATATGGACCCCTATAGGGGACGCCACTATCGGGTAAATATGGCGGTCTAATATACACGCCGTGCCATGCCACGTGCCAGCTCAACGCACAACACTGGGGCTTCAGCAAGCAAGCATCGGACTCAAAATGGTTTGCCCCGCTTTTTTACCCTCCAGGTTTCCAACCTGCGGCGATGTGTTGTAAGCGAGCTTCCAGAGGCTTGACCTCTTCCGGGAAGCGATGGAAGGACTGCCTACTGTCCTTCCACGGTGCTATTAAACGTTCATCAACGCGGAAAGTCTGGTTCACGCGGTTGTGTATAGATTGCTTGCGGAGCACCCTGGGGACAAGCTGATACTACAGATACGGCAGAGCCACTGAGAGAGCTGTTCTATCGCGCAGACCACCGACAAGGTGTAACTAGGAAAGCCACGAGAGACGAGCAGAAATAGCGATAGGGCCTGTTCCGGCCAGTTCGATGTTTTGCCGCTAGGTGCCGTTCCTTTTTGCGGGAGTCGGGAATATTCCCCCGCACTAACACCAGTCATGACGTCTTTTTCTGACCTTTTGAAAATAGCAGGAGTGCGCGTGCATAGCTTTGATAGGTGCTGAAGATGCTCGAGAGAATGGAGATTCCGGAAACTCTGGATATGACGTCACGTTACGGGAAGGAGAGGCGGGCTTCAGCGGTACTCTGAAACTTATTTTCTGCGGCCTCCGTGCGCCAAATTAAGAAATGATCTAGATATTTGTGATCGCGGAGGCCAAATGAAGACGACTTAAGTGTTTTTCGTGAAATACAAAACAGCTTCAGTTTCCTTTAACGTGCACCACGCAGTAGTGATACAAGACCGCACGCCGGTACGATTCTTATCCATATCGAAACGGGCAGCAGTGCGGATTGAGCCCGGGACTTCTGGATTCTGCAGCACGATCTTTCGCTCCACGTGCTCCGAGCTGGTGTGCGCTAAGCCCTCCATGTGTTTGCGTGAATTTTATCGAGGGACTTTAGTGTGCGCTATCCCACTCGGCGACCAATCTCCCATCAAAAAACAAAACAAAAACTTTTTTTTTTTTTGTGAAGAAGGAAGATTAGCGAAGCTGTACTATGGTGGGAATGAAGTGATGGCCGGCCGCAAATCGGCAAGCCAGAGTGGAAAGGCTGGAAAGGGTTGCCGCCGTCGTTCACAGATGGCGGTAGCTGCCCAGAGTTTAGTGTCATCATTTGTTTGCTGACGGACACGATACTGGGGAAACTAGCCCTTAACAGCTCCTCTGTAATTTAGCGACTTACCGTAAAACAAGCAAGATTTTCTTTGCTTCGATGTTTTGGTTTTGTTTTTCACCGAAAAGCACAGATAAATGGGGGCCGAGCATGTTTACCGAAGGTATTATATACTGAAAAACACTAATAAATGATGGCCAAACATTACGTTGACCATTGTTAGAAAAAAATATGGAATCGAAAATGCAATGAGCAGTTCAGCAGTTGATTGCCTTTCTGAAGGGTCAGTGGCCTAATCAATAAAGACAGCGCAGTTCGGAGCACACGGAACGAGAGCTCGCACAACAGAACCCATCAATCAAGAGTTCAATCGCTGCCCGTTTCAGTCTGGATAGATAGATAATGCGATGTGCAGATGAAAGGCAAAATGTTATTTTCTCACTTCTATTTTTACATCGCATTATCTATCTACGAGCGTCGTACCGGCGTGCGGTCGTCTAACCACTACCGCGTTATGCACGTGAAAGACCCCCGAATAGTAGTTGCGTGGCAATGGCCAAGTTTCTATCGATGCAGCATGAAAGCGTCCCCGTATCTTAAAAGCACAACGACCACTGCCGCTATACTGTGACACCGCCAGCATCGCGGTCGGCGACAACGTGACACTTATATAACGCCATTAGGCGAATAGAAGTGTTAGTTATGCCACCCTTGCCGCAATGCATTGAGGGAATGTTAGTCATTTTGCACGTGCGACAACCTCGCTGGAGCTCTGCTTCGTGCAGAGCCCGAGACAGCACGAGCCCTTTCGAGGGGCACGCCGCCTGCCTCCTGTGCGCTAAAGTTATGGTGGCTTCACCATGCGCCGAACAGTTAGTGAGATCCGTCTGTTCTCCCCCATATTTAACGCTCCACTCTTCATGTGAGTTATTATTTCCGCTCGGGCATTTTCCCTACACAGATAGTAAACAAAAAGAGCCGCAACCTGATTATCTGGTTCGCTACTTTTCCTTGTCGCATTCTTCGTATTATAATAAGCAGAAAAGCTAGCGCACACCAGCTCGAGGCACGTGGAGCGAAAGCTCGCGCTGCAGAACCCAGGGATCCTGGGTTCGATCCCCACCCCTGCCCGTTTCGATCTGGATGAGCATCACACCGGCGTGCGGTCGTGTATCACTACTGCGTGGTGCACGTTAAAGACCCCATGCTAGCAGTTGTACTATCTACAGCTGGGAGACAAGTCGCCCGTTGAGGCAAACTAAGTTCTGAGCAATATAAACATACACACCCCAATTTTTATTGTTTTTTTTAAGCAGGAAAGCGTTTGTGTTTTGTTATCTCTGTTTTATTCTTTCTGTTATCCAGAAATTTGGTTATCTGGTTTGTTGTTTTCCTTGTTGTCTCGCTCGCTGCCTTCTTTACCGTCCTTCTTCTTTCTTCCTTGCCGTCTTTTCTCTTTCTCTTGTCCTCCTTGCCGCCTTTATTACCATTCACGCCGTGGAAAGCTCCTGTCAAGCTCACGCCATGGAAAGACTCCATTCAAGTGTCTTAGTGGGTGCGACCGCCGCGCCCCTGTTCAAAAGTCGACGAGTTCTTGAGCGGATGTCAACGTCCGTCGAGATAAAACACATCGTGCGCCTGCGCAATGGACCTCCCGCAGCTCGCGCTGTCGTCCTACGTGCTGATTACGAAGTACCGGCCTCGTAAGGAAGTGGCCAGTGTTGTAGTCGTTACAGAAAAAGAAAAGAACAAAGTAACGAAATGTCTTACTCGTTACTTGCAAATGCGGAGAGCAAGTTCGTCTGCTTCTCGGCGACCGCAGAACGACGCCGAGCTCTGATTGGCTCTGATTGAAAGGACAGTGGGTAGACCTCAGGGCTAGATGCCTTGAGGTCTACCTAAAGTCCCTTGATACTTCTTTTACAAGTAACGGTAACCAATACAAATGACAAAGCACATTCCGCTGGAACAAAATGGCGGCATTCAGTTGAAACCTCTGCTGTGCGCCGCCATTCGCTTCCTAAAACCTGCACCGTCACGCCGTCGGCGCTTCAAAGAATATCGCTACTCGTAGGAAGCTTTTATATAGGGACTTTAGGTCTACCCACTTTTTTGTTTTCTTTTTTCACTCAGCCAATAAGAGCTCGGCGTTCTGACATCACTCCCTGTGCAAAAAGCAGACGAACTAGCTCTCCGTATAAGAGCAACGCGTTACCGTGAGTGTTACCGATAAGAAGTACAACGCACGTTACTTTTGCGTTAGACTTTGGATGACGTCTATCCGCCCTGCCTGCCACTGACGGCGACGGCGTTTTGAGACACCGGGGACAAAGGGCGTGGGGTTGAAGTTTTCCTAATATAAAAATGTTTGCACGAAAAAAAGAAAAAAAAACGCGAGGCAAAATTTGGAAGGTGCGCGATACGAATGCAAGAATTCATATGGCTCGGCGCCTAAAACAAAACAAAAATTAAAGTGTAATTTTTTTTGTAAGTCTCGGGAAATCTTGAGCAACGGGTAACCCGTTACTCAAAATAAGTAACGTAAGTGTGTTATTCCTTACTGTTTTGGAAACGTAATGAGTACGTTACTACGTTACTGAAAAAAAATAGTAACACGTTACTTACAAGAAACGCCGTTACTTGTAGTAACGCGTTATCGCCAATACTGGGAAGCACCCAAGCCAAAAACTTCAATGACCAGCGTCCAGTGCTTTCCACATAAAAAAAATAGAACAGTATTTGGAGAGCAAGTTGTCTGCTTCTTGCAATGGTGCAACGTTACTAGATTAGCTCAGTTACGGAACCGCTCATAGACGCTGCATGCACGAGCAGTAACCCCCTCAATCACCACGACTCGCCTCCCGTCGTACGACGCGCCGGACGGCTGCTATGGTAACTGCAGTGTATTCTATGCAATACGTACGTTTCGAAACGCAGCGTCTAGATGGCGTTCCACTGTATACTCTATTGAACATACAGTTCGTAAACGAAACTCTAGATGGCGCTTCAAACGACGGGAGGTGGACTAGAGAGGGGTACCCCCTTCCGCGGGAGTTCCACAACTGAGGTAATCTAGTAACGTTGCACAGGAGTTGCGGTGACGTCAGAACGACGCCGAGTTCTGATTGGCTTTGATTGGAAGGGTAGTGGGTAGACCTCAATACTAAATGCCTCAAAGCCTACCCGCCATTTTTTTTTTCAGTCAGCCAAGAAGATTTTGGCTTTCTGACGTCATCGCAACCCCTGTGCAAGAAGCAGACGGACTTGCGGTCCGCACTGCTGTGTCGGCCATTAAGGCTACAACCGAAGCTATACGCCTCGCAAGTGGGCTCATTTTCGTCTTCTGCGCATGAGAAAGGAAGTAGCGGTGACGTCAGAACGCCGAGCCCTCATTGGCTGATCGCGACCCCCTATCTGAGCGTCGTCTGCTCCTTTACAACGTCGTCTGCTCTTAACGTCGTCTGCGTCTGTCTTACCTTTCCTGCGACTTTCGGAAGTGCAGGTCATTACGAGCGAGCTCGACTTCGCCTTTCAGGGAGGGCAGACGAAATAACTCGAGCGGTACGTTGTTTTTGTCGAAGAACTAGCAGACGCGCATCAAGGAGGGAAGTCAAAGGACTCACTGGCGAGGTGTCCCGAGGCGCCGAGGTTTGTTTGCTAAGGACCGAGACTGAGCGTGTTAGTGTCCGCAAGTTCCCTCCCAAATACTTTTTCCTCCTTTAGTGTGCGGCGAGACTCTCACTCTTTAACGGCGTCGGCGGGTTGGCGCAGTTAACGTCGTCTGCTTTACGTCTGCTAGTCAAAGCGATGGCTAGCTTTACCTTTCCTGCGTCTGTCGAGGTTCACCGCTTTTTCACCGGCGAGAGTCACCGTTGCCACGGAAAACAAGGAGATGACAAGAGGAAGAGATTGACCTCTTAATCTAAAATTGAGGTCAGTGATCAAAGTATAATGCGGGAAGGGTTCACAAGGGTCGCGCGGGCATATTCCATTCAGCACGCCAGCCGGTCGTGGGCAGACGGTCGCCGAGTCAGAGTGTCTGCTAGGCCTATTCTGCCGAGCTCGCTTGGTCGGTGTCGGCAGAATCGTGGCCGTTGGAGCTTTTCCCGGATGTTTGTGAATCCGGCAGTTAAAGTGTGTTGGTCCTCCCGGTGGTGTGGGAGGCAGGTTCCGCTCCGATGGTCTGGGGCGTGGTGGCACGAACGTCGCTGAGTGACGGGTCGACTCACTGCTTGTAGAGAACTATGTGCATTTATTTACACTCTAGTTACAAGTCCCAACTTGGGAGACCATCCTGCCTCGTCTAAAGTCTCGACCCCCGTCCCCAATTTCTCTCAATCAAATCCAAAGTCCGAATCCCCCAAAATCCTCTCCGCACTCTCTTTTGTAGGCAGGGGCCTCCTTTCCCCTCAGGAACCGACCAATCTCTTCAAATTCTACCACTCCCACATGGTACACTGTTCTCCAATGGTCGGCGAACTGTCAACCTGCAGCGCTCCAACCGCCAAACCCAAATTCCTTGTAGAGTCATTCTCTGCAATTTTCCCAGTTTAGCTGGCGCCAACCGCTAAATTATTGCTTCGGGCAAAAAGCGACAATTTTACACTAAGCGGCGAAACCCTCTATATACAGACACACTCGGTTAACGGCCAGCAGCGGCTCCAAGAACGGGCCGTCCCAGAGATCTGTCCGAGCAAACTCCCGAAACCCGAGACGTTTCTTAACGACCGCGGGGGACCCGCTCCCACCTCTCGGCCGCTCTGCCCCCGCGAATGCGCCCCTCCAAAACACCGACACTACCATAGAAAGCTAAAAAAAAAAACAATGCCGACGCAACTCTGGAAAGATAAACATTTCTACCAAAAGAAAACACCTTAATTAATAAGCATGATTTCCATATACTTAACTCGGCGTTCTTGTTCTTCGTGGTCTGTTTCAAGTACTTTTTACTTTTTTCTTGCTGCTTGAAGTCGGGACGCGTGAGAAGCCCACGTAGAAAAATAAACGTCCGTTGGTTGTCGTGACCGCGACGCTGTCGGCCATGCAGATTTGATCGTATAAGTGCGGTGCGGAAGAAGTAAGACAGCTTCGGAGATGTCGTAGGATTTCGTCGTAACCTGCGCAAAACATACGATAATTTCGTTTCACGAATACGAATTTGTTCTTACGTTTTGTCTTACGCACATTTTTGGCGTAAGATCGTTTCGTGAATCTGGCCTCTGCACTTTCGAAAGTCGCAGGAAAGGTAAGACAGACGCAGACGACGTTGGGAGCAGACGACGTTGCAAAGGAGCAGACGACGCTCAGATAGGGGGCCGCGATCAGCCAATCAGGGCTCGGCGTTCTGACGTCACCGCTACCCCCTGCACAAGAAGCAGGCGAACTTGCCCTCCGCATACATTTCGTGTATAGCTTCTGGTATACATTAGTGCCCAATAGACTGTATCCTTTCTTCTGCGGAGTTGACGCGAGTCATTTCCTGAAAGTTGTGGTATACGGTTGTGTATATAGCGGCACGTTTGATGCTCGGCGCGACATGCACTATTTCATCGTGATAAAGCAATATCTTCTTTTTCTTTTTTGTGCTGGATAGTGTTAGCGTTTAGTGGAGAAAATGCGTCTCTTAACAGGACACACAAAAAAAAGTTTTAAAACTTAAATGGGACACTTTACTTTTGCTTCCTTTTTGCTGTCTTTTTTTTAGCAACGTTTGACAGTTTTTGCACCAATGACTCGCAAATTCTTACCGGTGTAGGTATCTTCTCAGTATTAAAACCATGGTCGCATTCACGACGGTTGCAGAATCCACAGAGCAGTGGGGCCACTTTAACGAGAACCACCATCTTTATCCAGCATCGACACTCGCAAACGAACAAATCAAGCCAGATCAAGCAAACTGAAGATGTGGGAAGCTATAGCCTAGGCCAGTCCCGCTACGAAAACAAGCACCCGCACAGCGCTTCCGAGGGGCGCGTACTTGCGACAGTTGTTTGCTGCGAACTAGATCGGTGGAGGATGTATTTTTTAAAACAACACGGTAAACGCAGAACGACTCGCGATTATAAAAATAAACGAGCTCAACGAGCCAGGCTTGTTCAGCATGCCGCACACTCCGACAGTCATGTGTGTTATCGTTTGAAACATGTTTGAAACCGACGCAGTAAAGGCAATCTCGGGATATTTCTGAAAACAATGATGACTCTATCTAGATTATTTGTTTCTCGAACATAAAAGCATATTGTCGATAAAAATATTATTATGGCCCGGGGGAACAATTGTACAACGAATATTTCACACGTCAATCATCTTTCCAACCAATGGGAGCCGAGAAACGCTGCTTAGCGTAGCTAAGCACATTTCGTTATGGGCGAGGCTAAAATAGACCGTTAACAAGAGTATGGTTCTTCTCCTCGTGGTTCTGACACCGCGAAGCTTTGCACCTTTGTAAAAACCTCAGGCTGCTTAGAAGTGAAGGTTACATAAATCACGGAGTCCGGTTTGATTTCGCCTTTTTGACCAATTCACTGTGCAGTATTTCGAACTCTACCAGAAGATTGCATAATTTGGAACAGCTTAGCTCAGATCACGTGACTGTTCGTATCAAGGCTAGCAAAGAGTAGAGGACAAGAGGATGGTGGTGCCCGATATAAACAATATCTGTTCCTTCATGAAACTAAAGTCAAGTGTGCAGGCTAGGGTGCCTTCATGTGCGCATGAAGTCACCCTAGTGCCGATGACCTCGTTCAATACTGACATGGTAACCAAGAAGCGGGGGAAACATGGGACAGTCAACACCACCAAAGATAGTGTGGTAATCAGCCGCCAGGTGGAACACGGCGCAAGCGTGCACGTATCTACCCTAGAACAAAAGAAAGAGTATTACACGTCAACATTCTCCAAAAACAGGTTTTAAAGGGACACTATGGGGAATTTCGAGATCGTCTTTTTATGTCGCATATCTCAACAAAAACAAAAAGAAAAAAGGTCACGCGGGGTTGTATTTTGTTTTTTTTATTTACATAATGCTTAGGGTACGTAGATTGAGTTCACGCCAGAAAAAGTCCGTCTTAAAATCTATTTTAGTCTGCTTTGTTTCAAATGCTTACGAAGAACGATATGTTTGTTTACAAAATGCACAAGAAAACTAAGTGAAAACCGCAGCAACTAAAGCTTTGAATCGAGCGTATAAAATAGAGAGAAAGACCCTCTTTGACGTCACTATCAAGCTTCATTGTGACGTCATGCAGAAACCCACACCCTTCCTACTTTCTCCCACTATGCGAGAGGGGCCGCTAGCATACGATTGGTTCTATTCTTCCCTATGACGTCAGAATTGACAATGCATTGTCTTATCCGCCTGTCTCCAGCTTCATCTAAATCGGTTTCTTGAGTTCATGGCAACTTCTAAAGGTCACTAAACACTATAGTCACTGTGAGCATAAGAGACGACGCAGAGCATGGCGTATCTATGTTCACGCTTCCTGCTTCGTGTTTGGTTCATGGGGATTCTTATCGTCTAATGTCGGAACCTCATTGGCTGCGCAGGTATATTAAGGTGCCCGGGACTTGCCACGTAGATGGTTGAGCGTGTTGGTTTCTAATTTACGATAACGAAAGAGGTGCACTGAAGACAAACAGCTGTCCATGGAAACTATAATATCGGATGGATCCTTACTGGTGTTTCTTTTTCTCGTATCTTTGCAGAATCGGAATCAGTCGTGGACAGCGATACCTGAAGGATCTTACTATGCTTTACATCTTCACCTCGATACCCTTCTGGTAAGTCCCGCTTTGCTCGCAGCAAAACATGCACCAAACTTCACGGGGTGATTCAATATGTCTTCTGAATTAGTCCGGCGAAGCCAGTCGTCACAGGCATAAATACCGTCGGGGTGTATCGCCAGAGCTAGTGACGTCACGTAATATCCGTCCAATGGGAGTGACGCCTTCTACCTCAGTTGTGGAACTCCCGCGGAGGGGTGTACACCCCGTCACTCCCATCAGTCCAATGTTGCTTCAGTCCGCCTCCCGTCGTTTCAAGCGCCATCTATATTTTCGTTTCAAAACTTTGTGTTCCATATAAGGGTACGGTGAAACGTCACCTAGACGATGTACTCCAAAACATACGTATGTATTCCGTAGAATATATTGGAGTTGCCATAGCACCCGGCCCACAGAAATCGTGGCGCGCGTAAACGACGATATATAATCTTTCGATATTTAACTCATTGTTAAATATTAGAAAAAAAGAAGGAAAAAAAACTGGCTAGGTGGCGCCAGACGCCGCCCAATTCAAAGGGTTCATCCGTGACCGTAAGTCGAGCCGTGGAAAGGAGGGGGGGGGAGGCAATGCCCGTGAAAGCAGCGTCTATGGGAAGTCTATGAGCTAATCTAGTAAGGTTGCCCTATGCGCAGCACTTCTGTCCAATGTGTGACGTATGTTGGCCTTCTTTAAATGACGCCACAAATTCGGCACTTTGGCTTTCTTATCGGGAGGTGTTGGTGAATCAGTCAGGAGGCTGTTGGTGAAATGAACATCACACGAATCCTCTCTATGTCAACTTGCTTATCTTCTGTGCTTATGAAATCAGAGGCACTAGGCAGCGGAACTTTTTTTTTTTTTTACTATGTGTTTTTGTTTGTTTTTTCTTATCGTTTATCGCGAAGGACGAGCTCTCTTGTTATCTCAAACTCGACGACTCTGTCGCCTCTGATGTCACGTAAAAACTTTAAAAAAAAAAACGAGGTCGGACTTTGGAAGGTGACGTCATATACTCGGCGCGTGAACTCTCCAACTGCTTAACCTCGACCGATAACGGTGGCGTGGAATCTAATAAGAAGAAAAAATAAAAAAGAGTACCACTGTGCAGGTCACAAGTAGCTCGTGAAAGATCGATCGCTATCGTTTGTCGTGTTTGACGACCAGTGATGGGTTTTGTGATTGGGACCACAGGCAGCCGACGCTACAAGCTAATAGGACCAATCAAACAGTGTCAAAAACGCAAATCACAGGGCCTTTTTTTGTTTGTTTATGATTGGTTCAGCGATAACAGAACACATACGGAAACACGACGAACAGCGTGATGGTGCCCTTTTGACGCTCTGTGATTAATCCCATCAGCTAATAGCGTCTTCTGCGGTGAAACGGTGGGGTGTAGAAAAAACGTCCCCGGAAAAAAATGTCCCCGGAAAAAACGTCCCCGGTAAAAAAAGTCCCCGGACAAAATGTCCCCGGAAAAAAAGGCCCCAGGTGGAAACTAGGAAAAAATGTCCCCAAAAGATTTTCTATCTCTGGGTTTCCCGAATCCTCATGGCCTTCGGGCGGTCCAGTCATATGTCCTTGGGAAGAAAGGCACCCTGTGGCAAGTAGGAAAAACAGCCCCTACAAATAAGGAAATATACGATTCCCCGAGGTACACATCGCGACACTGTTAGCGCGAACACGACATTGGCGCATTTTCAAATTTTACTTAGAAAGAGTATAAGTGGGAGCGAAATATTACCGTCTGCATTATATCGCCAAATGAGCAATTTCAGTACCTATGATAACAACCTTTCGTTTCTACGAGAAAAAGAGAAAAAATAACTAGCGATCGCTTGTTCCTGCTAACAGTGTCGCGGGTTTTACCTATTTTGAAATGGTACACTAAGTACCTCTCAAATTTCCCTAAACACGACAATTTGATTTAAAAAAAAATTGGTTTGCTCTTTATGTTTATACAGCCTTGATGGGAGATGCGCCTCAACGGGTCATCGGTTCTCTTAGCTGTAGATGAGAAATTTCGCCAGTGCGGATACAACCGCTAACCTGGGGTTTTTAACGTGCATCACGCAGTAGTGATCACACGAACGCGTGCCGGTACGAAACTCATCCAGATCGAAACGGGCAGGGGCGGCGGGGAGATAGATAATTTTATTTTGGCTAAAAGTGTTATAAATGTTTATTCACAATAAAAAAAACACAAAAATACAATATTTGGCTTTGGCGAACACAATAATTTGATTTTGAAAAGAGCCCACAATAGATTACTTTGGTTGTTTTGTGCGACTTCCAGTCTCTCTTTCTACCTCTAGGTGAGTCAGGTCATTTGTGACCGGGTAATGACAGGACCGCCCAAAGCCATGAGAATCGGGGAAAACCCAGCAATAGAGAACCCTTTGGGGACCTTTTCGTACTTTCCACGTGGGGCCTTTTTTCCGGGGACATATTTTCCGGGGACTTTTTTCCGGGTGCATTTTCCGGGGACGCTGTCTTCCGGGGACGTTTCTTCGGAACCGAAACGGTGTATAGATCAAAGTAAGTGGAACCTTTTCTTGCCAGCTCCCAAGTCTCCCGCGCGGCAGTCCGGGAATTTTGAGAATGATCGTGACCCGCGGTCGTGACCCGCGGTTGGCGTGCTTCCCTATTCGTTTTCTTTTGTATTTTTTCTTATATTTCTTTTTATTGTGTTCTTGTTACTTGCAAGTTGCGAGTCACGTATGTTGATTGACTCATTTTATACAATCGTCCATGTATGCACACTCTTTGTTAGCCTTTTGATTTTTAATATTTTGTGGCTCATGGGCGGCATCGACGAAGTATCGCAGCGAATCCCGCATGAATTTCGTCAAAAGCAGTCACGTCCTATGACGTCACATGACACTGACGTCACAAAGAACACTTCCGGCTAAATTTAGCGAAGCCTCTAAGCTTGTTGGGAATATTGTGTGACGTCACAGGAAGGGGAAAACTAGTAGCCGGCACATTGCTACGTCAACGTGACACTACATTCTCGCTTATACGTAGCGGGCGAACTTGTCCGCTAAAATTAGCGGGAATCGTGGTGTCACGTGACGTATCATTGGCCACGTCACGTGACGTCATGGTGTCACACGATACACCGCCCGCTAAGTGTAGGGGACGCAAATCGACCACGGCAGGCAACTCCGTGCCAGCCGAGTGTGCATGGAGCGCCTTTCGGCTGTCCGGCGTCAGCTCATTTGCAGGAACCGGAAATTCCGTTTCCAAAAGCGGACGCGACAACGCGAGACAGGCCGTTGCCTCCGGAAACTACAGTTGCACGTGTCGCGTATACAAAAAGAGGCCTTGAGAAGAATAAAGCCCATCCTGCTCAAACATGATGCAAAAGACACGGCGTTTTCGCTACAGACACGATGAATCTGCGGACGCGCGTCGTACAACCTACCGCCCTTTGGAACGGGCGGTAGCTTGCGCCACCTAGCCCAAGTCTAAAAAGACAAGCGCGCCTCACACAGTGTTTGCAGACTGTCTTTCGTACGATGTATTAGCAGTGTGGCAGCTGATTCAGGATATACAGCTGTAATAGAAACAAATCTAACAAACAAAACAAAGGAATGCTGAAACGGAGGCGGCTCGAAATACCGAATAATCCGGGATTCCCGCGGTGGCGAATCAAATGAGAGTCGCCCGAATCATCGCGTCTGGGACAGGTAATCAATCTGCTATACAGCTGGGAACACAACGAAGGAGAGGGCAACACTGATTCGGCGACTAATTAACTGCACGTGGGGTTTCATTAACGAAGCAAGCGACTAAATATCTGCCCACGGGGAGCGGTCGGAACCCGACTCCATCGAATCGTGACCTCACGCGAGCGGACTTGTGGACCTCGGAGACCCATCGGTCGGCAAGCCTGTGCTGGCCACTGGTTAGCCCCAACACGGAGAGATTTTCATTAGTCTCCCGTACGGTCAGAAACCGAGGGAGTGGGGGGGGGGGGGGGCGTCGAAACGCCGAGCTCTGATTCGAGTGATTAGGGGGTAGGCCTAAAGCTATAGCTGCCTTTGTCTCCATCTGCACTCGTCGAATGCGAGAGACAATTATGCCGGACGCCTGCGTTTCGTGTTCTATAACGAGTGCAGTGGTAAGCGTGGTAGTGCACTAATATCACAACTCGTGGAGCGCGATTTTTCCGTCTCTTATGAAAGCCCCAGCCTTGTACCTGCTCCACGAGTGGTAACTTTAGCGCACTACTACGCTTTTCACGCGTTCAAATTCTTTCCGAAAATTACTTATTAATGGTTTTCGATGACGCTCGGCAGGTTTCTATTTCGAACCATATGTCTATTTTCACTTATTAAAAAGTTTATTAGTAATATTTAGTTAATTAGCGAACTAATTAGTAAGTATAGCGCATTCTCTGACGTCTGCCACCACGAGTAATGCGCTGCCGAGAAAATTATCCTTTTACCTCAAATACACTAATTTTATAAATTTTTGTCACTCTTACGTAAAACACACTGTATATATATACATATATATATATATATATATATATATATATATATATTTTTTTT